>JAPZQD010000040.1:0-133372 GCA_036971965.1 Nyctalus aviator | reverse complement strand
CCCACCCACACACACACATACACACAGACAGGGACTCAGCCCCCCCACAACACAGGGACACACACACACACACAAAGAGATGGAGACTCACCCCCCACTCAGAAACACCACAGGGACACACACACACAGACGGGACTCATCCCCCCAATCAGACACAACACAGGGGCACACAGACACACACACAGAAGGGTCTCATCCCCCCACTCACACACACCACTGGGACACACACACCACACACAGAGGGGACTCATCCCGCAACATACACACACCACAGGGACACACACACACACACACATAGACGGGGACTCACCACTCCACTAACACACAACACAGGGACACACACACACAAACACACACTCAGAGGGGGACTCACCCCCCCACTCACACACACCACAGGAACACACAAACACACACACACACACAGGGACTTATCCCCCCAATCACACACACCACAGGGACACAAACACACTCACACACACACAGATGGGGATCACCCCCCACTCACACACACCACAGGGACACACACACTAACACACAGAGGGGGACAGACACCCCCACTCACAAACCACAGGGACACACACACAAACACACAAACACACATATGGGGACTCACTCCCCACTCACACACCATAGGGACACACACACACACACACAGACGGGGACTCACCCCCCCCCCCACTTACAAACAACACAGGGACACACACACACACACACACAAATATGATGGGGACTCACCCCCCACTCAGAAACACCACAGGGTAACACACACACACACACACACACAGATACAGACGGGAATCATGCCCCCAATCAGGCACAACATAGGGACACACACACACATACACACACACAGTGGTCTCATACCCCCACTCACACACACTACTGGGACTCATCCCCCTATCCACACACACCACAGGAACACACACACACACACACACACACTCAGATGGGGACTCACCCCCTCCACACACACACACCACAGGGACACACAAAACACAGACGGGACTCATCTTCCCTCACAGACACACAACAGGGACACACACACACACACAGAGACTCATCCCCCCACTCACACACACGACTGGGACACAAAAACACACACACACACACACACACACGGTAGTTGTCAACACAAACCAGACAAACTGAGAATCCTACAGTGTCAAGAATTGACTCATTTATTCAAAGACAATCATGTCAACATCTTCTGGAACTTCATCATAACAATCCAATTCCTGAATTTCCTGGTGAATTTCTTGTGACTCCCTTTCTTTCAGAATCAGTGGACCAAAATTCTAATGTTCAGCCCAAGGGGGGAAGGGGGGGAGCTTATTTTCTGGGGATGCCTTCTCTTTCACTCAGAAGGAAACCTGGAAGTAGTTCTTATTTTCTGAGGATGTCTTATATTCGGGGAAGCATAGTACTTACTGGTCGCTGGGCCCTGAGGGCCACGTGTCTGCCCCAATCTCAGGGAAATCCCTTCCTTGAGGACAAGGGGGACTTTCTTGCTGGCATCTGGTCTGAACCAGAAGATGAGGAGGCTTTTGTGGCCAATGGGGACCCCCATTCCCATTCACATGGCCTTATCCACTGGACCAATTCCGGGTGTTGCCTCTGACCCCAATCCATCATTGGTTCGGCCTCTTCTGGGTTATCATTGAGCCAGCCCCCCAAAACCCCAGCCTCCTTGTTAAGGTCGAAGCTTCCTGGCAGCAGGCCACACCGCCAGAAGGCCTTCCCCCACCCCCACTCCCCTCCCCACCTCCCCGTATCCCTGGTGACCAGCCTTTCTCCTACTTAGGTCACAAATGCCTGTACTTCACCTGGCCCTGCCCCCTCGTTGACATGACTGCCTTCAGTTGTTCACCTGGCCCTGCCCCCTCAATGAGTTGACTGCCTTCGCATAAGGCCATGCCCCGCCCCCTTGCTCTAGAACCAACCCCCTTCCCCCCTCATTTATTGGACCAATGAGCGAGCAGCACTGACCAGGCTGCCCTGCTTCTCACAAGGCCTGGGATGGGGTTGCAGGGGGTGGAGGGTGTAGGGGGAGGCCTACCGACCGACCTCACTGCCTAAATGCGCCAAGGAGGACAGATGGCCTTCTGCTCATAGGTTTCCTGCCACCCAGGGCCCAGGTCCACAAGCATGGGGAGGCCAGCCCCCCCAATCAGAAAGTCATGGGCCTCCATGAGCCTCGGAGGCCCCCACCGCCCTCACACGGGGCATATCCCAACTGAATATCTTGCGACTCCCAAGGCCTTGTCTATGGGCTTTGACATCGGGGAGAGAGCTGCGTCAAGTCCCCCAAAATCACTTTCCACTCTGGGGGCACTGAACCGCCCCTAATGTGGTACCCTGTTTCCCCGAAAATAAGACGTTGTCTTATATTAATTTTTGCTCCCAAAGATGGGCTAGGTCTTATTATAAGCAGTTGCATTATTTTTCCATGAAGAAGAATACGGTACACTTTGATTGTTAAATGAAAATAAAGGAAATTTTTTACCTGTATAAGGTACGGTAGTACAGTAGTTGTCAACACAAACCAGACAAACTGAGAATCCTACAGTATCAAGAATTGACTCATTTATTCAAGGACAATCATGTCAACATCTTCTGGAACATCATCATAACAATCCAATTCCTGAATTTCCTAGTGAATTACTTGTGACTCCCTTTCATTCAGAATCAGTGGACCAAAATTCTCATTTTCAGCCCAATGGGAAAGGGGGTGCTGATTTTCTGGGGAAGCCTTCTATTTCACTCAGAATGAAACCTGCAAGTAGTTATTATTTTCTGAGGATGTCTTATATTCGGGGAAACACAGTACTTACTGGTCGCTGGGCCCTGAGGGCCACGTGTCTGCCCCATTCACAGGGAAATCCCTTCCTTGAGGACAAGGGGGACCTTCTTGCTGGCATCTGGTCTGAACCAACAGATGATGAGGCTTTTGTGGCCACTGGGGACACCCCTCATTCACAGGGCCCAATGGCCTTATCCACTGGACCACTTCCGGGTGTTGCCTCTGACCACAATCCATCCTTGACTTGGCCTCTTCTGGATGATCATTGAGCCAGCCCCCCAAAACCCCAGCCTCCTTGTTAAGGTCGCTGCTGCCTGGCAGCAGGCCTCACCGCCAAAAGGCCTTCCCCCCACCACCGCGCCCCTCCCCGCCTCCTGTATCACTGGTGACCAGCCATTCTCCTGCTTAGGTCACAAGTGCCTGCCCTTCACCTGGCCCTGCACCCTCGTTGTCATGACTGCCTTCAGCTGTTCACCTGGCCCCGCCCCCTCAATGACTTGACCACCTTCTGCACTAGGCCAGGCCCCACCCCCTTGTTCTAAAACACCCCGCCCGCCCCCTCATTTATTGGACCAATGAGCGAGCAGCACTGATGAGGCTGCCATGCTCCTCACAAGGCCTGGCAGTGGGTTTCGCGCGGGGCAGTATAGGGGGACGCCTACCGCCCCACCTCTGGAAGTGTTGATCCACTGGAAGTGTTGGTGCCTAAAAGCCCCAAGGACCCAGGGCTTTCTGCTCACAGATTTCCTGCCACCCAGGACCCAGGTCCACAAGCATGGGGAGGCCATCCCCACTTTCGGACAGCCAAGGGCCTCCATGAGCCTTGGAGGCCCCAACCGCCCAAACCACGAGGGATCTCACAACTGAATATCCTGCCACCCCCAAGGCCCTGTCTATGGGCTTTAACATTGGGAAGAGAGCTGCGTCAAGTCCCCCAAAATCACTTTCCACTCTGGGGGCACTGACCCGCCCCTAATGAGGTACCCTGTTTCCCAGAAAATAAGACATTGTCTTATATTATTTTTTGCTCCCAAAGATTCACTAGGTCTTATTTTCAGGGGTTGTCTTATTTTTCCATGAAGAAGAATACGCTACACATTAATTGTTAAATGAAAATAAAGGAAATTTATTACCTGTATACGGTAAGGTAGTACGGTAATTGTCAACACAAACCAGACAAACTGAGAATCCTACAGTATTAAGAATTTACTCATTATTCAAGTACAATCCTGTCAACATCTTCTGGAACAATATCATAACAATCCAATTCCTGAATTTTCTGGTGAATTTCTTGTGACTCCATTTCTTTCAAAATCATTGGACCAAAACTCTCAGGTTCAGCCCAATGGTGGAATGGGGGGCTCATTTTCTTGGGATGCCTTCTCTTTCACTCAGAAGGAAACCAGGAAGTAGGTCTTATTTTCCGAGGATGTGTTATATTCGGGGAAACAGAACTTACTGGTCGCTGGGCCCTGAGGGCGACCTGTGTTCCCCATTCATAGGGAAAGCCCTTCCTTGAGGACAAGGGGCCTTCTTGCTGGCATCCAGTCTGAACCAGTGGATGATGAGGCTTTTGTGGCCATTGGGGACACCCATCCTCATTCACATGGCCTTATCCACTGAACTCCTCCATTTGTTGCCTCTGACCACCATCCATCCTTGGCTTGGCCTCTTCTGGCTGATCATTGAGCCAGCCCCCGAAAACCCCAGCCTCCTCTTTAAGGTCACTGCTGCCTGGCAGCAGGCCTCACCGGAGAAGTCAATCCCCCCAACCCTCTGCCCCCCCCCCCCCCTCCTCGTATCCCTGGTGACCAGCCTTTCTCTGGCTTAGGTCACAAATGCCTGCTCTTCACCTGGCCCTGCCCCATCTTTGTCATGACTGCCTTCAGCTGTTCACCTGGCCCCACACCCTCAATTACTTGACCGCCTTCAGCACTAGGCAAGGGTCCACAGCCTTGTTCTAGAAAAAAACCCCGCCCACTCATTTATTGGACCAATGAGCGAGCAGCACTGACCAGGCTGACCTGCTCCTCACAAGGCCAGGAGGGGGTTGCCGGAGGGAGTGGTTGTAGGGGGATGTGGCCTACCACCCCACCTCTGGAAGTGTTTTTTGGTATCTAAAAGTCCCAAGGACAGACGGCCTTCTGCGCACACGTTGCCTGCCACCCAGGGCCCAATTCCACAAGCATGGGGAGGCCAGCCCCCTCTTTCGTACAGCCATGGGCCTCTATGAGCCTCGGAGGCCTCCACCGCACCACCACAGGGCATCTCACAACTGAATATCCTGCCACCCCCAAGGCCCTGTCTATGGGCTTTGACATTGGGGAGAGAGCTGCGTCAAGTCCCCCAAAATCACTTTCCACTCTGGGGGCACTGACCCGTCCCTACTGAGGTACCCTGTTTCCCAGAAAATAAGATATTGTCTTATATTAATTTTTTCTCCAAAAGTTGCACTCGCTCTTATTTTCAGGGGTTGTCTTAATTTTCCATGAAGAATACGGTACACATTGATTGTTAAATGGAAATGAAGGAAATTTATTATCTGTATACAGTACAGTGGTACGGTACATGTCAACACAAATCAAACAAACTGAGAGACCTACAGTATGAAGAATTTACACATTTATTCAAGGACAATCATGTCAACATGTTCGGGAACATCATCATAACAATCCAATTCCTAAATTTCCTGATGAATTTCTTGTGACTCCAATTCTTTCAGAATCAGTGGACCAAAACTCTCATGTTCAGCCTAAAGGGGGAAGGGGAGGCATATTTTCTGGGTATGCGTTCTATTTCACTCAGAAGGAAACCTGGAAGTAGTTCTCATTATCTGAGGATGTCTTATATTTGGGAAAACACAGTACTTACTGGTCTCTGGGCCCTGAGGGCCACGTGTCTGCCCTATTCACAGAAAAATCCCTTCCTTGAGGACAAGGGACCGTCTTGCTGGCATCTGGTCTGAACCAGCGGATGATGAGGCTTTTGTGGCCACTGGGGACCCCCATCCTCATTCACATGTCCTTATGCAAGGACCACTTCCGGGTGTTGCCTCTGACCCCAATCCATCCTTGGCTTGGCCTCTTCTGTCTGATCAGTGAGCCATCCCTCCAAAATCCTAGCCTCCTTGTTAAGGTCGCTGCCGCCTGGTAGCAGGCCTCACCGCCAGAAAGCCTTCCCCCCTCCCCCGCGCCCCTCGTCCCCTCCCCATATCCCTGGTGACCAGCCTTTCTCCAGCTTAGGTCACAACTGCCTGCCCTTCACCTATTCCTGACCACGCGATGTAATGACTGCCTTCAGCTGTTCACTTGGCCCCACCCCCTCAATGACTTTACAGCCTTCAGCACTAGGCCAGGCCCCACCTCCTTCTTCTAGAACCCCCCCCCCGCCCCTTCATTTATTGGACCAATGAGGAAGCAGCACTGACCAGGCTGCCCTGCTCCTCAAAATGCCTGGGATGAGGTTGAGGCGGGGGAGGTGGGGGAGGACTACCGCCCCACCTCTGGAAGTGTTGTTCCATGCCTAAAAGCCCCATCCAGGGACAGGTGGTCTTCTGCTAACAGGTTGCCTGCCACCCAGGGCCCAGGTCCATAACCATGGGGAGGCCAGCCCTCACTTTCGGACAGCCATGGGCCTCCATGAGCCTCGGAAGCCCCCACTGCCCCCACCACGGAGCATCTCAAAACTGAATATCCTGCCACCCCCAAGGCCCTGTCTATGGCCTTTGACATCGGGGAAAGAGCTTCGTCAAGTCCCCCTAAATCACTTTCCACTCTGGGGCACTGTCCCACCCCTACTGAGGTACCCTGTTTTTCCAAAAATAAGACATTGTCTCTTATTAATTTTTGCTCCCAAAGATTGGCTAGGTCTTATTTTCAGGGGTTGTCTTATTTTTCCATGAAGAAATACTGTATATGGTACACATTTATTGTTATATGAAAATTAAGGAAAGTTATTATGTGTGTACATTACGGTGGTACGGTAGTTGTCAACACAAATCTGACAAGCTGAGAACCCTACAGTATCAAGAATTTACTCATTTATTCAATGACAATCATTTCCACATCTTTCGAACATTCTCATAACAATCCAATTCCTGAATTTCCTCGTGAATTTCTTGTGACTCCATTTCTTTCAGAATCAGTGGACCAAAATTCTCATGTTCAGCCCAAGGGGGGAAGGAGGAGCTTATTTTCTGGGGATGCCTTCTATTTCACTCAGAAGAAAAACTGTAAGTAGGTCTTATTTTCTGAGGATGTCTTATATTCGGGGAAACGCAGTACTTACTGGTCCCTGGGCCCTGAGGGCGACTTGTCTGCCCCGTTCACAGGGAAATCCCTAACTTGAGGACAGGGAACTTCTTGCTGGAATCCGGTATGAACCAGCGGATGATGAGGCTTATGTGGCCACTGGGGACCCCATCCTCATTTACATAGCCTTATCCACTGGACCACTTCCGGGTGTTGCCTCTGACCCCAATCCATCCTTGGCTTGGCCTCTTCTGGCTGATCATTGTGCCAGTCCCCCAAAACACCAGGCTCCTTGTTAAGGTCGCTGCCGCCTGGCAGCAGGCCTCACCGCCAGAACACCTTCCCCCCACCCCCGTGCCCTTCGCCCCCCCACCCCCCCTTTTCCCTGGTGACCAGCCTTTCTCCTACTTAGGTCACGAGTGTCATCCCTTCACCTGGCCCTGCCCCCTCGTTGTCATGACTACCTTCAGCTCTTCACCTGGCCCCGCCCCCTCAATGACTTGACCACCTTCAGCTCTAGGCCAGGCCCCACCCCCTTGTTCTAGAAAGAAAAAAGCCTCCGCCCCCCAATTTATTGGACCAATGAGGGAGCAGCACTGACCAGGCTGCTCTGCTCCTCACAAGACCTGGGAACAGGTTGTGGGGGGGTGTTGGGGGGAGTCCTACCGCCCCACCTCTGGAAGTGTTGTTCCGTGCCTAAAAGCCTCAGCCAATTACAGGTGGCCTTCTGCTCGCAGGTTGCCTGCCACCCAGGGCCCAGGTCCACAACCATGGGGAGGCCAGCCCCCCCTTTCAGACAGCCATGGGCCTCCATGAGCCTTGCAGGTCCCCAGCGCCCCCACCACGGGGCATCTCACAACTGAATGTCCTGCCACCCCCCAAGTCCCTGTCTATGGGCTTTGACATCCGGGAGAGAGCTGCGTCAAGTCCCCCAAAATCACTTTCCACTCTGGGGGCACTGACCCGCCCCTACTGAGGTACCCTTTTTCCCCGAAAATAAGACATTTTCTCATATTAATTTTTGCTCCCAAAGATGGGCTAGGTCTTATTTTCAGGGGTTGTCTTATTTTTCCATGAAGAAGTACTGTATACGTTACACATTTATTGTTAAATGAAAATTAAGGAAATTTATTCCATGTGTACAATACGGTGGTACAGTAGTTGTCTACACAAATCTGACAAGCTGAGAACCATACAGTATCAAGAATTGTCTCATTTATTCCATGACAATCATGTCCACATCTTTTGAACATTATCATAACAATCCAATTCCTGAATTTCCTGGTGAATTTCTTGTGACTCCATTTCTTTCAGAATCAGTGGACCAAAATTCTCATGTTCAGCCCAAGGGGGGAAGTAGGGGGTTATTTTCTGGTGATGCCTTCTATTTCATTCAGAAGGAAAACTGTAAGTAGGTCTTATTTTCTGAGTATGTCGTATATTCGGGGAAACACAGTACTTACTGGTCGCTGGGCCCTGATGGCAATGTGTCTTCCCCGTTCACAGGAAATCCCTTCCTTGAAGACAAGGGAACTTCTTGCTGGAATCTGGTCTGAACCAGCGGATGATGAGGCTTTTCTGGCCACTGGGACCCCATCCTCATTCACATGTCCTTATCCACTGGACAACTTCCTGATGTTGCCTCTGACCCCAGTGCATCATTGGCTTGGCCTCCTCTGGCTGATAATTGAGCCAGCCCCCCCAAACCCAGCCTCCTTGTTAAGGTCGCTGCTGCCTGGCAGCAGTCCTCACCGCCAGAAGTCAATCCCCCTACCCATGCGACCCTCCCCCCCTGCCTGTATCCTTGGTGACCAGCCTTTCTCCTGCTTAGGTCACTAGTGCCTGCCCTTCACTGGGCCCTGCCCCCTCGTTGTCATGAATTCCTTCAGCTCTTCACCTGGCCCTGACCCCTCAATAACTTGACTGCCTTCAGCACTAGGCCAGGCCCCACCCCCTTGTTCTAGAAAGAAAAAAGCCACCGCTGCCTCATTTATTGGACCAATGAGGGAGCAGCACTGACCAGGCTGCCGTGCTCCTAATAAGGACGGAGAGGAGGATGCGGGTAGGGGGATTTATAGGGGGTGTCCTAACGCCCCACCGCTGGAAGTGTTGTTCTTTGCCTAAAAACCCCAGCCAGTGACAGGTGGCCTTCTGCTCACAGGTTGCCTGCCAACCAGGGCCCAGGTCCACAAGCATGGGGAGGCCAGCCCTCCCTTTCGAACAGCCATTGGCCTCCATGAGCCTCGGAGGCCCCCAAGCCCCCACCACAGGGCATTTCACAATTGAATATCCTGCCACCCCAAGGTCCTGTCTATGGGCTTTGACATTGGGGAGAGAGCTGCGTCAAGTCCCCCAAAATCAATTTCCACTCTGGGGGCACTATCTTGCCCCTACTGAGGTACCCTGTTTCCCCGAAAATAAGATACTGTCTCAGATTAATTTTTGCTCCCAAACAGGGGCTAGGTCTTATTTTCAGGTGTTGTCTTATTTTTCCATGAAGAAGTACTGTATATGGTACACATTTATTGTTAATTGAAAATTAAGGAAATTTATTACGTGTGTACATTACGGTGGTACAGTAGTTGTCAACACAAATCTGAAAAGCTGAGAACCCTACAGTACCAAGTATTGACTCATTTATTCAATGACAAACATGTCCACATCTTTTGAATATTATCATAACAATCCAATTCCTAAATTTCTGGTGAATTTCTGTGACTCCATTTCTTTCAGAATCCATGCACCAAAACTCTCATGTTCGGCCAAAGGGGGGAAAGAGGAGCTTATTTTCTGGGGATGCCTTCTATTTCACTCAGAAGGAAAACTGTAAGTAGGTCTCATTTTCTGAGGATGTCTTATATTCGGAGAAACACAGTACTTACTGGTCGCTGGGCCCTGAGGGTGATATGTCTGCCCCGTTCACAGGAAAATCCCTAACTTGAGGACAAGGGAACTTCTTCCTGGAATCCGGTTTGAACCAGTGGATGATGAGGCTTTTGTGGACACTGGGGACCCCTTCCTAATTCACATGGCCTTATCCACTGGACAACTGGATGTTGCCTCTGATCCTAATCCATCCTTGGCTTGACCTCTGGCTGATAATTGAGCCAGCCCCCCAAAACCCCAGCCTCCTTGTTAAGGTCGCTGTCACCTGGCAGCAGTCCTCACCGCCATAAGGCCATCCACCCTCTCTCAGGACCTTCCCCCCTCCCCGAATCCCTGGTGACCAGCCTTTCTCCTGCTTAGGTCATAAGTGCCTGCCCTTCACCTGGCCCTGCCCCCTCGTTGTCATGACTTCCTTCAGCTGTTCTCCTGGCACCGCCCCCTCCATGACTTGACTGCCTTCAGCACAAGGCTAGGCCCTGCCCCATTGTTCTAGAAACACTCCCCTCCCTGGCCCGTCATTTATTGGACCAATGAGCGAGCGGCACTGACCAAGCTGCCCTGCTCCTCACAAGGCCCAGGAGGGGGTTGCAGGGGTGGGGTGTAGGTTGAGGAGGCCTACTGCACCACTTCTGGAAGTGTTTTTTTGGTGTCTAAAGGTCCCAAGGTCAAACAGCCTTCTGCTCAATGGTTGCCTGCCACCCAGGGCCCAGGTCCACAACCATGGGGAAGCCAGCCCCCCCTTTCGGACAGCCATGGGACTCCATGAGCCTTGGAGGCCCCCCCCACCACCACCATGGGGCATCTCACAACTGAATGTCCTGCCACGCCGAAGGCCCTGACTATGGGCTTTGACATCTGGGAGAGAGCTGCATCTAGTCCCCCAAAATCACTTTCCACACTGGGGGCACTGAACCGCCCCTACGGATGTACCCTTTTTCCCAAAAAATAAGATATTGTCTTATATTAATTTTTGCTACAAAAGATGCGTTAGGTCTTATTTACAGGGTTGTCCTATTTTTCCATGAAGAAGAATACTGTACACATTGATTGTTAAATGAAAATAAAGGAAATTTATTTCCTGTATACGGTATGGTTGTATGGTAGTAATCAACACAACCAGGCAAACTGAGAGTACTACAGTAGAAGAATTTACTCATTTATTCAAGGACAATCATGTCAACATCTTGTGGAACATCATCATAACAATCCAATTCCTGAATTTCCTCGTGAATTTCTTGTGACTCCATTTCTTTTAGAATCAGTGGACCAAAACTCTCATGTTCAGCCCACGGGGAGGAAAGGGGGGTTTATTTTCTGGGGATGCCTTCTATTTCAATCAGAAGGAAACCTGGAAGTAGGTCTTATTTTCTTAAGATGTGTTATATTTGGGGAAACACAGTAAGTACTGGTCGCTGGGCCTTGAGGGCGAAGTGTATGCTCCAATCACAGGGAAAGCCCTTCTTGCTAGCATCTGGTCTGAACCAGCGGATGATGAGGCTTTTGTGGCCACTGGGTATACCCATCCTCATTCACATGGCCTTATCCACTGGACCACCTCCAAGTGTTGCCTCTGACCCCAATCCATCCTTGGCTTAGCCTCTTCTGGCTGATCATTGAGCCAGCCCCCCAAAACCCCAGACTCCTCTTTAAGGTTACTGCTGCCTGGCAGCAGGCCTCACCGCCAGAAGGCGTTCCACACACTCTCGGGCCCCTCCCACCTCCCCGTATCCCTGAGGACCATTCTTTCTCCTGCTTAGGTCAAAAGTGCCTGCCCTTAACCTGGCCTTGCCCCATCGTTGTCATGACTGCCTTGAGCTGTTCACCTGGCCCCGCCCCCTCAATGAGTTGACTGCCTTCAGCACTAGGCCAGGCCCTGCTGCCTTGCTCTGGAAACACCCCCCTCCCTGGCCCCTCATTTATTGGACCAATGAGCGAGCAGCACTGACCAGGCTGCCCTGCTCCTCACAAGGCCCAGGAGGAGGTTGCAGAGGTGGGGTGTAGGTTTTGGAGGCCTACTGCACCACTTCTGGAAGTGTTTTTTCGTGTCTAAAGTCCCAAGGTCAAACTTCCTTCTGCTCAATGGTTGCCTGCCACCCAGTGTCCAGGTACACAAGCATGGGGAAGCCAGCCCCCCCTTTCGGACAGCCAAGGGACTCCATGAGCCTTGGAGGCCCCCACCGCCACCACCATGGGGCATCTCACAACTGAATATCCTGCCACGCCCAAGGCCATGTCTATGGGCTTTGACATCTGGGAGAGAGCTGCATCTAGTCCCCCCAAATCACTTTCCACACTGGGGGCACTGAACCGCCCCTACGGATGTACCCTTTTTCCCAAAAAATAAGATATTGTCTTATATTAATTTTTGCTACAAAAGATGCGTTAGGTCTTATTTACAGGGTTGTCTTATTTTTCCATGAAGAAGAATACTGTACACATTGATTGTTAAATGAAAATAAAGGAAATTTATTTCCTGTATACGGTATGGTTGTATGGTAGTAATCAACACAACCAGGCAAACTGAGAGTACTACAGTATGAAGAATTTACTCATTTATTCAAGGACAATCATGTCAACATCTTGTGGAACATCATCATAACAATCCAATTCCTGAATTTCCTCATGAATTTCTTGTGACTCCATTTCTTTTAGAATCAGTGGACCAAAACTCTCATGTTCAGCCCACAGGGGCGAGGGGGGTTTATTTTCTGGGGATGCCTTCTATTTCAATCAGAAGGAAACCTGGAAGTAGGTCTTATTTTCTTAAGATGTGTTATATTTGGGGAAACACAGTAAGTACTGGTCGCTGGGCCTTGAGGGCGAAGTGTATGCTCCAATCACAGGGAAAGCCCTTCTTGCTAGCATCTGGTCTGAACCAGCGGATGATGAGGCTTTTGTGGCCACTGGGGATACCCATCCTCATTCACATGGCTTTATCCACTGGACCACTTCCGGGTGTTGACTCTGACCCCAATCCATCCTTGGCTTGGCCTATTCTGGCTGATCATTGAGCCAGCCCCCCAAAACCACAGCCTCCTCTTTAAGGTCACTGCTGCCTGGCAGCAGGCCTCACTGCCAGATGGCCTTCCCCCCACACCGCGCCACTCCCCCGCTCCCCGTATTCCTGGCGACCTGTCTTTCTCCTGATAGGTCACAAGTGCCTGCCCTTCACCTGGCCCTGCCCCCTCATTGTCATGACTACCTTCAGGTGTTCACCTGGCCCCACCCCTTCAATGAGTTGACTGCCTTCAGCACTAGGCCAGGCCCTGCCCCCTTGTTCTAGAAACACCCACCTCCCTGACTCCTCATTTATTGGAACAATGAGCGAGTGGCCCTGACCAGGCTGCAATGCTACTCACAAGGATCGTGCATGTGTAGGGGGAGGAGGCCTACCGCCCCACCTCTGGAAGTGTTTTTTGGTGTCTAAAAGTCCCAAGGACAGACGGCCTGCTGCTCATAGGTTGCCTGCCACCCAGGGCCCAGGTCCATAATCATGGGGAGGCCAGCCCCCAGTTTCGGACAGCCATGGGCCTCCATGAGCCTCGGAGGCTCCCACCGCCCCCACCACTGGACATCTCACAAGTGATTATCCTGACACCCCCAAGGCCCTATCTATGGGCTTTGTCATCTGGGAGAGAGCTGCATCAAGTCCTCCAAAATCACTTTCCACTCTGGGGGCACTGACCCGCCCCGACTGAGGTACCCTTTATCCCAGAAAATAAGATATTGTCTGATATTAATTCTTTTTTTATTGATTTTATAGAGAGAGGAAGGGAGAGAGATAAAGAGTTAGAAACATCGATGAGGGAGAGTCATCGATCAGCTGCCTCTTGCACACCCCCTACTGGGGATATGCCCGCAACCAAGGTACATGCCCTTGACTGGAATCGAACCTGGGTCCTTTGAGTCCCCAAGATGACGCTCTATCCATTGAGCCAAACCGATTTTGGCAGATATTGTCTTATATTAATTTTTGCTCCAAAAGATGCGCTAGGTCTTATTTTCCGGGGTTGTCTTATTTTTCCATGAAGAAGAATACGGTACACATTGATTGTTAAATAAAAATAAAGGAAATTTATTTCTTGTATACGGTATGGTGGTATGGTAGTTGTCAAAAAAACCAGACAAACTGAGAGTCCTAGAGTATGAAGAATTTACTCATTTATTCAAGGACAATCATGTCAGCATCTTCTGGAACATCATCATAACAATCCAATTCCTGAATTTCCTGGTGAATTTCTTGTGACTCCATTTCTTTCAGAATCAGTGGACCAAAACTCTCATGTTAAGCCCAAGGTTGGAAGAGAGGGCTTATTTTCTGGGGATTCCTTCTATTTCACTCAGAAGGAAACCTGGAAGTAGGCCTTATTTTCTTAGGATGTGTTCTATTCAGGAAAACACAGTACTTACTGGTCGCTGGGCCCTGAGGGCAAAGTGTGTGCCCCATTCACAGGAAAAGCCCGTCTTGCTGGTTTCGGTCTGAACCAGTGGATGATGAGGCTTTTGTGGCCACTGGGGACACCCATCCTCATTCACATGGCCTTATCCACTGGACCACTTCCGGGTGTTGCCTCTGACCTCAATCCATCCTCGGCTTGGCCACTTCTGGCTGATCATTGAGCCAACCCCCCCAAAACCCTAGCCTCCTTGTTAAGGTCCCTGCTGCCTGGCAGCAGGCCTCACTGCCAAAAGGCTTTCCCACCACCCCCGCTCCCCTCCCTCCCTCCCCGTATCCCTGGTGACCAGCCTTTGTCCTGCATAGGTCACAAATGCCTGCCCTTCACCTGGCCCTGACCCCTCGTTGTCATGACTGCCTTCAGCTGTTCTCCTGGCAACGCCCCCTCAATGACTTGACCACCTTCAGCACTAGGCTAGACCCCGCCCCCTTGTTCTAGAAAACCTTCTTCACCCCCTCATTTATTGGACCAATGAGGGAGAGGCCCTTACCGGGCTGCCCTGCTCTTCACAAGGCCTGGGACGGGGTTGCGGGGGGTGGGGGTAACGGGTGTAGGGGCAGGAGGCCACCCGCCCCACCTCTGGATGTGTTTTTCTGTGTCTAAAAGTCCAAGGACAAATGGCCTTCTGCTCTCAGGTTGGCTGACACCCAGGGCCCAGGTCCACAAGCATGGGGAGGCCAGCCCCCCCTTTCGGACAGCCATGGGACTCTATGAGCCTCGGAGGCCCCCACCGCCCCACCACGGGGCATCTCACAACTGAATATCCTGCCACCCCCAAGGCCCTGTCTATGGGCTTTGACATCGGGGAAAGAGCTTTGTCAAGTCCCCCTAAATCACTTTCCACTCTGGGGGCACTGACCCGCCTGTACTGAGGTACCCTTTTCCCCAGAAAATAAGATATTGTCTTATATCAATTTTTGCTCCAAAAGATGCGCTAGGTCTTATTTTCAGGGGTTGTCTTATTTTTCCATGAAGAAGAATATGGTACACATTGATTGTTAAATGAAAACAAAGGAAATTTATTACCTGTATATGGTATGGTGGTATGGTAGTTGTCAACAAAAACCAGACAAACTTAGAGTCCTACAGTATGAAGACTTTACTCATTTATTCAAGGAAAATCATGTCAACATCTTCTGGAACGTCATCATAACAATCCAATTCCTAATTTCCTGGTGAATTTCTTGTGACTCCATTTCTTTCAGAATCAGTGGACCAAAACTCTCATGTTCAGACAGGGGGGGTAAGGAGGGGGCTTATTTTCTGGGGATGCCTTCTATTTCACTCAGAAGGAAACCTGGAAGTAGGTCTTATTTTCTTAGGATGTGTTCTATTCGGGGAAACACAGTACTTACTGGTCGCTGTGCCCTGAGGGCGAAGTGTCTGCCCCATTCACAGGAAAAGCCCTTCTTACAAGCATATGGTCTGAACCAGCAGATGATGATGCTTTTGTGGCCACTGGGGACACCCATCCTCATTCACATGGCCTTATGACTGGATCACTTCCGGGTGTTGCCTTGGAACCCAATCCATCCTTGTCTTGGCCTCCTCTGGCTGATCATTGAGCCAGCCCCCCAAAACCCCAGCCTCCTTTTTAAGGTCACTGCTGCCTGGCAGCAGGATTCACCGCCAGAAGGCCTTCTCCCCACCCCCACGGCCCTCTCCCCCTCCCCGTATCCCTGGCGACCTTCTTTCTCCTGCTTAGGTCACAACTGCCTGCCCTTCACCTGGTCCAGCCCCCTCATTGTCATTAGTGCCTTCAACTGTTCACCTGTCCCTGCCCCCGCCCCCTCAATGATTTGACCACCTTCAGCACTAGGCCAGCCCCGCCCCCTTGTTCTAGAAACCCACACCCGCCCCCTCATTTATTAGACCAATGAGCGAGCGGCACTGACCTGGCTGCCCTGTTCCTTACAAGGCTCGGGAGTGGGTTGTGGAGGGGGTGGGCGGGAGTGTTGGGAGAGGAGGCCTACTGGCCCACCTCTGGAAGTGTTTTTTGGTGTCTAAAAGTCCCAAGGAAAGATGCCCTTCTGCTCACAGGTTGCCTGCCACCCAGGGCCCAGGTCCACAAGCATGGGGAGGCCAGCCCTACCTTTCAGAAAGCAAGGGCATCCATGAAACTCGGAGGCCCCCACCGCCCCAACCATGGGGCATCTTACAACTGAATATCCTGCCATCCCCAAGAGCCCTGTCTATGGGCTTTGACATGGGGGAGAGAGCTATGTCAAGCTTCCCCAAATCACTTTCCACGCTGGGGGCACTGACCCACCACTACTGAGATACCCTGTTTCCCCGGAAATAAGACATTGTTTCATATTAATTTTTGCTCCCAAAGATGGGTTATGTCTTATGTTCAGAAGTTGTCTTATTTTTCCATGAAGAAGCATAGGGTACACATGTATTGTAAAATGAAAATTAAGGAAATTTATTATGTGTGTACATTACAGTGGTACAGTAGTGGTCAACACAAATCTGACAAGCTGAGAACCCTACAGTATCAAGAATTTACTCATTTATTCAATGACAATCATTTCCACATCTTTTGAACATTCTCATAACAATCCAATTCCTGAATTTCCTGGTGAATTTCTTGCGACTCCCTTTCTTTCAGAATCAGTGGACCAAAATTCTCATGTTCAGCGCAAGAGGGGAAGGGAGGGCTTATTTTCTGGGGATGCCTTCTATTTCACTCAGAAGGAAACCTGGGAATAGTTCTCATTATCTGAGCATGTCTTATATTCGAGGAAACACACTACTTACTAGTCGCTTTGGCCCTGAGGGTGACATGTCTGCCCCGTTCATGGGGAGAGCCATTCCTTGAGGACAAGAGAGCTTCTTGATGGCATCCGGTCTGAATCAGCGGATGAGGAGGCTTTTGTAGCCACGGGGGACACCCATACTCATTCTCATGGCCTTATCCACTGGACCACTTCCGGGTGTTGCCTCTGACCCCAATCCATCCTTGGCTTGGCCTCTTTTGGCTGGTCATTGATCCAGCCCCAAAATCCCAACCTCCTTGTTAAGGTCGCTGCCACCTGGCAGCAGGCCTAACCGCCAGAAGGCCTTCCCCGCCCCCCGGCGCAACTCCCTCCCTCCCCGTATCCCTTATGACCAGCCTTTCTCCTTCTTAGGTCACAAGTGCCTGCCCACCAAGAAGGTCCCTTGTCCTCAAGGAAGGGATTTCCCTGTGAATGGGGCAGACACGTCCCCCTCAGCGCCCGGCGACCAGTAAGTACTGTGTTTCCCCAAATATAAGATGTCCTCAGAAAATAAGATGTACTTACAGTTTTTCTTCTGAGTGAATTAGAAGGCATCCCCAGAAAATAAGACCCCCCTTCCCCATTGGGCTGAACATGGGAATTTTGGTCCACTAATTCTGAAAGAAATGAAGTCACAAGAAATTCACCTGGAAAATCAGGAATTGGATTGTTTTGAAAATGTTCAAAAGATGTGGAAATGATTGTCCTTGAATAAATGAGTCAATTCTTGATACTGTAGGGTTCTCAGCTCATCAGATTTGTGTTGACAACTACCATACCACTGTAATGTGCACACGTAATAAATTTCCTTAATTTTCATTTAACAATAAATGTGTACCGTATACAGTACTTCTTCATGGAAAAATAAGACAACCGCTGAAAATAAGACCTAGCCCATCTTTGGGAGCAAAAATTAATGTGAGACTATGTCTTATTTTCAGGGAAACAGGGTACCTCAGTAGGGGCGGATCAGTGCCCCCAGCGTGGAAAGTGATTTTGGGGGACTTGACGCAGCTCTCTCCCCGATGTCAAACCCCATAGACAGGGCCTTGGGGGGTGGCAGGATATTGAGTTGTGAGATGCCCCGTGGTGGGGGCGGTGGGGGACTCCGAGGCCCATGGAGGCCCATGGCTGTCCAAAAGTGAGGGCCGGCCTCCCCATGCTTGTGGACCTGGGCCCAGGGTGGCAGGCAACCTGTGAGCAGAAGACCACCTGTCCATGGCTGGGGCTTTTAGGCACCGAACAAGACTTCCAGAGGTGGGGCGGTAGGCCTTTGCTACACACCTCCACCCCCGCAGTCGAGTCCCAGGCCTTGTGAGGAGCAGAGAAGCCTGGTCAGGGCTGCTCCCTCATTGGTCCAATAAATGAGGGGTCGGTTTTTTTTTTTTCTCTCGAACAAGGGGGCATAGCCTTGCCTAGTGCTGAAGGCGGTCAAGTCATTGAGGAGCAGGGCCAGGTGAACAGCTTAAGGCAGTCATGAAAACGAGGGGGCAGGGCCAGGTGAAGGGCAGGTACTTGTGACCTAAGTAGGAGATACGCTGGTCAGAGGGATACCAGGAGGTGGGGAGGTTCGCGGAGGTGGGGGAAAGGCCTTCTGGCAGTGAGGCCTTCTGCCAGGCAGCGTTGACCTTAACAAGGAGGCTGGGGATTTGGGGGGCTGGCTCAAAGATCAGCCAAAATAGGCCACGCCAAGGATGGATTGGGGTCAGAGGCAACACCCGGAAGTGGTCCAGTGGATAAGGCCATGTGAATGAGAATGGGGGTCCTCAGTGGCCACAAAAGCCTTATCATTCACTGGTTGAGACCGGATGCCAGCAAGCAGGTCTCCCTTGTCCTCAAGGAAGGGATTTCCCTGTGAACGGGGCAGAAACGTGGCCCTCAGGTTTCAGCAACCAGTAAGTACTGTGTTTCCCCGAATATAAGACATCCTCAGAAAATAAGAACTACTTCCAGGTTTCCTTCTGAGTGAAATAGAAGGCTTCTCCAGAAAATAAGCCCCCCCATTCTGCCTTGGGCTGAACATCAGAATTTTGTTCAACTGATTCTGACAGAATGGGAGTCACAAGTTATTCAGCAGGAAATTCAGGAATTGAATTGTTATGAAGATGTTCCAGAAGATGTTGACATTATTGTCCTTGAATAAATGAGTAAATTCTTGATACTGTAGGATTCTCAGTTTGTCTGGTTTGTGTTGCCAACTACCGTACTACTGTACCATATACAGGAAATAAATTTCCTTTATTTTCATTTAACAATAAATGTGTATCCTATACTTCTTCATGGAAAAATAAGACAACCCCTGAAAATAAGACCTAGCCCATCTTTTGGAGCAAAACTTAATATGAGACATTGTCTTATTTTCGAGGAAACAGGGTACCTCAGTAGGGGCGGATCAGTGCCCCCAGAGCTGAAAATGATTTTGTGGGACTTGACGCAGCTCTCTCTCCAATCAAAGCCCATAGACAGGGCCTTGGGGGTTGGCAGGATATTCAGTTGTGAGATGCCCCGTGGTGGGGGTGGTGGGGGCCTCCAAGGCTCATGGAGCCCCATGGCTGTCCAAAAGCGGGGGCTAGCCTCCCCATGCTTGTGGACCTGGGCCCTGGGTGGCATGAAACCTGTGAGCAGAAGGCCACCTGTCCCTGGCTGGGGCTTTTAGGCACCAAACACCACTTCCAGAGGTGGGGCGGTAGGCCTTCCCCAACACCCCCCACAACCCCGTCCCAGGCCTTGCGAGGAGCAGGGCATCCTGGTCAGTGCTGCTCCCTCATTGGGGCAATAAATGATGGGTGGGTTGGGGTTTCCTATAACAAGGGGTTGGGGCCTGGCCTAGTGCTGAAGGCGGTCAAGTCATTGAGGTGGCGGGACCATGTGAGCAGCTGAAGGCAGTCAGGACAACGAGGGGGCAGGGCCATGTGAAGGGCAGGCACTTATGACCTAAGCAGTAGAAAGGCTGGTCACCAGGGATATGCAGAGGTGGGGAGGCGCACGGGAGTGGGGGGAAGACCTGCTGGCGGTGAGGCCTGCTGCCAGGCAGCAGCGACCTTAACAAGGAGGCTGGGGTTTTGGGGGGCTGGCTCAATGATCAGCCAGAAGAGGCCAAGCCAAGGATGGATGGGGTCAGAGGCAACACCCAGAAGTGGTCCAGTGGATAAGGCCATGTGGATGAGGATGGGGGTCCCCAGTGGCCACAAAAGCCTCATCATCCGCTGGTTCAGACCAGATGCCAGAAAGAAGGTCCCCCTTGTCCTCAAGGAAGGGATTTCCCTTTGCACTGGGCAGACACGTCGCCCTCAGGGCCCAGCGACCAGTAAGTTCTGTGTTTCCCTGAATATAAGACATCTTCAGATAATGAGAACTACTTCAAGGTTTCCTTCTGAGTGAAATAGAAGGCATCCCCAGAAAATAAGCCCCCAGTCTCCCCTTGGGCTGAACATGAGAATTTTGGTCAACTGATTCTGAAAGAAAGTGAATCACAAGAAATTCACCAGGAAATTCAGGAATTGGATTGTTATGATAATGTTCAAAAGATGTGGACATGATTGTCATTGAATAAATGAGTAAATTCTTGATACTGTAGGGTACTCAGCTTGTCAGATTTGTGTTGACAACTACCGTTCCACTGTAATGTACACACGTAATAAATTTCCTTAATTTTCCTTTAACAATAAATGTGTACCCTATACTTCTTCATGGAAAAATAAGGCATCCCCTAAAAATAAGACCTAGCCCATCTTTAGGAGCAAAACTTAATATGAGTCAATGTCTTATTTTCCGGGAAACATGGTACCTCAGTAGGGGCGGATCAGTGCCCCCAGAGTCGAAATTGATTTGGGGTACTTGACGCAGCTCTCTCCCCGATGTCAAAGCCCATAGACAGTGCCCTGGCGGGTGGCAGGATATTCAGTTGTGAGATGCCATGTGGTGGGGGCGGTGGGGGCGTCAGAGACTCATGGAGGCCAATGGCTGTCCAAAAGTGGGGGCTAGCCTCCCCATGCTTGTGGACCTGGGCCCTGGGTGGCAGGCAACCTGTGAGCAGAAGGCCGCCTGTGCCTGCCTTGGGCTTTTAGGCACCAAACAACACTTCCAGAGGTGGGGTGGTAGTCCTCCCCCAACACCCCCCACAACCCCCACCCAGGCCTTTTGAGGAGCAGGTCAGCCTAGTCAGTGCTGCTCGCTCATTGGTCCAATAAATGAGGGAGCGTGTTTTTTTGTTTTGTTTTGTTTTGTTTTGTTTTTTGTTTTTCTCGAACAAGGCGGCGGGCCCGGGCCTAGTGCTGAAGGCACTCAAGTTATTGAGAGGGCGGGGCCAGGTGAAGAACTGAAGGCAGTCATTACAAAGAGGGGGCAGGGCCAGGTGAAGGGCAGGCATTTGTGACCTAAGCCAGAGAAAGGCTGGTAACCTGGGTTAGGGGTAGTGGGTTGAGGGGTGAGGGGGTGGGGGGAAGTCCTTCTGCTGGTGAGGACAGCTGCCGGGCAGCAGCGACCTTAAAGAGGAGGCTGGGGTTTTCGGGGGCTGGCTCAATGATCAGCCAGAAGAGGCCAAGCCAAGGTTGGAATGCGGTCAGAGGCAACACCTGGAAGTGGTCCAGTGGATAAGGCCATTGCGCCCTGTGAATGAGGAGGGGTGTCCCCAGTGGCCACAAAAGCCTCCTCATCTTCTGGTTCAGACCAGATGCCCAAGAAGGTCCCCCTTGTCCTCAAGGAAGGGATTTCCCTGTGAATGGGGCAGACACTTCGCCCTCAGGGCCCAGCGGCCAGTAAGTACTGTGTTTCCCCGAATATAAGATATCCTCAGAAAATAAGAACTACTTCCAGGTTTCCTTCTGAGTGAAATAGAAGGCATCCCCAGAAAATAAGCCCCCCCCCCATTCCCCCTTGGGCTGAACATGAGAATTTTGGTCCACTGATTCTGAAAGAAAGGGAGTCACATGTAATTCACCAGGAAATTCAGGAATTGGATTGTTATGATGATGTTCCAGAAGATGTTGACATTATTTTCCTTGAATAAATGAGTCAATTCTTGATACTGTAGCATTCTCAGTTTGTCTGATTTGTGTTGACAACTACCGTACTACTGTACCGTATACAGTTAAGAAATTTCCTTTATTTTCATTTAACAATGTGTACCGTATTCTTCTTCATGGAAAAATAAGACAATCCCTGAAAATAAGACCTAGCGCATCTTTTGGAGCAAAAATTAATATAGGACAATATCTTATTTTCTGGAAAAAGGGTACCTCAGTAGCGGCGGGTCAGTGCCCCTGGTGATTTTGGGGGCCTTGAAGCAGCTCTCTCCCCGATGTCAAAGCCTATAGATAGGGCCTTGGGGGTGGCAGGATATTCAGTTGTGTGATGCCACGCGGTGGAGGTGGTGGGCCTCTAAGGCTCATGGAGGCCCATGGCTGTACGAAAGGGGGGGCTGGCCTCCCCATGCTTGTGGACCTGGGCCCTGGGTTGCAGGCAACCTGTGAGCAGAAGGCCATCTGTCCTTCCTTGGGGCTTTTAGGTAGTGAGGTGAGGTGGTAGGCCTCCCCCTACCCTCCCGCCCCCCCACAAGCTCCTCCCAGGCCTTGTGAGGAGCAGGGCAGCTTGGTCAGTGCTGCTGGCTCATTGGTCCAATAAATGAGGGGGTGGGGGTGGGGGTTTTAGGACAAGGGGGCGGGGCCTGGCCTAGTGCTGAAGGCAGTCAAGTCTTGAGGGGGCGGGGCTAGGTGAACAGCTGAAGGCAGTCATGACAACGAGGGGGCAGGGCCAGGTGAATGGGCAGGCACTTGTGACCTAAGCAGGACAAAGCGTGGTTGCCAGGGTTACGGGGAGGGGGGGAGGGGAGTGGGGGTGGGAGGAAGGCCTTCTGACAGTGAGGTTTTGGGGTTTTGGGGGGCTGGATCAGCCAGAAGAGGCCAAACCAAAGATGGATTGGGGTCAGATGAAACACCCGGAAGTTGTCTAGTGGATAAGGCCATGTGAATAAGGATGGGGGTCCCCAGTGGCCACAAAAGCCTCATCATCCACTGGTTCAGACCGGATGCCAGCAAGAAGAAGAAGGTCCCCCTTGTCCTCAAGGAAGGGATTTCCCTGTGAATGGGGCAGACACGTGGCCCTCAGGGCCCAGCGACCAGTAAGTACTGTGTTTCCTCGAATATAAGACATACCCAGAAAATAAGAGCTACTTCCAGGTTTCCTTTTGAATGAAATAGAAGGGATCTCCAGAAAATAAGCCCCCCCCCGCCCCCATACCCCTCTTGGGCTGAACATGAGAATTTTGGTCCACTGATTCTGAACGAAAGGGTATCACAAGTAATTCACCAGGAAATTTAGGAATTGGATTGTTATGATGATGTTCCACAAGATGTTGACATGATTGTCCTTGAATAAATGAGTCAATTCTTGATACTGTAGGATTCTCAGTTTGTCTGGCTTGTGTTGACAACTACCATGTGTGTGTGTGTTTGTCCCAGTCTTGTGTGTGAGTGGGGGGATGAGTCCTCTGTGTGTGTGTGTGTGTGTGTGTGTCCCTGTTGTGTGTCTGAGTGGGAAGATGAGCCCCATCTGTGTGTTGTGTGTCCCTGTGCTGTGTGTGAGTGGGGGGATGAGTCCCCTTCTGTGTGTTTGTGTGTGTGTGTGTCCCTGAGGTGTGTGTGAGTGGGGAGATGAGTCCCATCTGTGTGTGTCTGTGTGTGTCCCCGTGGAGTGTGTGAGTGGGCGCTGAGGCCCGTCCCGTCTGTGTTTGTGTGTGTGTGTGTGTGTGTCCCAGTGGTTTGTATGAGTGAGTCCCTGTCTGTGTGTGTGTGTGTGTGTCCCAGTGATGTGTTTGAGTGAGTCCCCATCTGTGTGTGTGTGTGTGTGTGTGTGTGTGTGTGTCCCTGTGGTATGTGTGAGTGTGTGGACCAGTCCACGGCTGTGTGTGTGTGTCCCTGTGATGTGTGTGAATGAGAGGTTGAGTCCCCATCTCTGTGTGTGTCTGTCTGTGTCCCTGTGGAGTGTGTGAGTGGGCGCTGAGCCCCATCTGTGTTTGTGTGTGTGTGTGTGTGTGTCCCAGTGGTTTGTTTGAGTGAGTCCCTGTCTGTGTGTGTGTGTGTGTCCAAGTGATGTGTATGAGTAAGTCCCAGTCTGTGTGTGTGTATGTGTGTGTCTGTCCCTGTGGTATCTGTGAGTGGGGGGACTATTCCACGGCTGTGTGTGTGCTTTTGTGTGTGTGTCCCTGTGGTGTGTGTGATTGGGGCGATGAGTCCCGTCTCTGTGTGTGTGTGTGTGTGTCCCAGTGGTGTGTATGAATGAGTCCCCATCTGTGTGTGTGCGTGGGGGTGGTGTGGGTCTGTGTCCCTGTGGAGTGTGTGAGTGGGGGGGTGAGTCCCCGTCTGTGTGTGTGTTTGTGTGTGTATGTGTCCCTGTGTTGTGTGTGAGTGGGGGGGGGTGAGTCCCTGTCTGTGTGTGTGTATGTGTGTGTTTGTGTGTCCCTTTGGTGTGTGTGAGTGGGGGAATGAGTCCCCTTCTGTGGGTGTGTGTGTCTGTGTGTGTCCCTGTGTTGTGACTGAGTGGCAGGATGAGTCCCGTCTGTGTGTATGTGGGTCCCTGTGATGTGTGTGAGTAGGGGGGTGAGTCCCTGTTTGTGTGTGTTTGTGTGTGTCTCCCTGTGTTTTGTGAGAGTGTGGGGATGAGTTCCCTTCTGTGTGTGTGTGTGTGTGTGTGTGTGTGTGTCCATGTGGTGTGTGTGAGTGTGGGGATAAGTCCCATCTGTAGGTGTGTGTGTGTGTCCCTGTGGTGTGTGTGAGTGGGTGGATGAGTTCCATCTGTGTGTGTGTGAGTGTGTGTGTGTGTGTCCCTGTGGTGTGTGTGACTGGGGCGATGAGTCCTGTGTGTGTCTGTGTGTGACCCAGTGATATGTATGAGTGAGTCCCCATCTGTGTGTGTGTGGCGTGGGTGTGGGTGTGTGTCCCTGTGTAGTGTGTGAGTGGGGGAGTGATCCCCGTCTGTATTTGTGTGTGTGTGTGTGTGTGTTTGTGTCCCTGTGTTGTGTGTGAGTGCAAGGATAAGTCCCATCCTTCTGTGTTTGTGTGTGTGTGTCCCTGTGGTGTGTGTGAGTGGGGGGATGAGTCTCCTTCTGTGTGTGTGTGTGTGTCCCTGTGTTGTGTATGAGTGAGTCCCCGACAGTGTGTTTGTGTGTGTGTGTGTCCCTGTATTCTGTGTTAGTGGGTGGGTGAGTCCCCGTCTCTGTGTGTGTGTGTGTGTGTGTATCCCTGTGGTTTGTGTGAGTGGGGTAGTGAGTCACCGTCTGTGTGTGTGTGTGTGTATGTCCCCACTGTGTGTGTGCGTATGGGGATGAGTCCCGTCCGTGTATGAGTGTGTGTGTCCATGTGGGGTGTGAGAGTGTGTGGATGAGTCCCATCTGAGTGTTTGTGTGTGTCCTTGTGGTGTGTGTGAGTGGGTGATAAGTTCCGTCTGTGTGTGTGTGTGTGTGTGTGTGTGTGTGTTCCTTTGGTGTGTGTGAGTGGGGGTATGAGACCCGTCTGTGTGTGTTTGTGCGTGTCCCTGTGTTGTGTGTTAGTGGGGGATGAGTCCAGTCTGTGTGTGTGTGTGAGTGGGGGGATAAGTCCCTGTGTGTGTGTGTGTTTGTGTCCCTATGGTGTGTGTGATTGGTGGGGTGAGTCCCTCTGTGTGTGTGTGTTTCTGTGTGTGTGTGCCTGTGCTGTGTGTGAGTGGTGGGATGAGTCCCCAACTCTGTGTGTTTATGTTTCTCCCTGTGTTATGTGTGAGTGGGGAGGTGAGTCCCCACCTGTGTGTGTGTGTGAGTGTGTGTGTGTCCCTGTGTTGTGTGTGAGTGGGGTAGGGAGTTTCCATCTGTGTGCGTGTGAGTGTGTTTCCCTGTGGTGTGTATGAGTGGGGGATTAGCCCCATCTGTGTGTGTGTGTGTGTTTGTGTCCCTGTAGTGTGTGTGAGTTGGGGGATAAGTCCCTGTGTGTGTGTGTTTGTGTCCCTATGGTTTGTGTGATTGGTGGGGTGAGTCCCTCTGTGTGTGTGTGTGTCCCTGTGTTGTGTCTGATTGGGGGGATGAGTCCCTTCTGTGTGTGTATGTGTCCGTGTGGTGTTTCTGAGTCTGGGGTGAGTCCCCTATATCTGTTTGTGTCTGTGTGTGTCCCTGTGTTGTGTTGTGGGGCAGGGGGTGACTCCCCGTCTGTGTGTGTGTTTGTGTGTCTCTATGGTGTGTGTGAGTGGGGGGTGAATCCCTGTATGTGTGTGTGTGTGTGTGTGTGTGTGTGTGTGTATGTGTGTCCCTGTGGTGTGGGTGAGTGGGGGGGTGAGTCCCACTGTGTGTGTGTGTGTGTGTGTGTCTTTGTCATGTGTGTGAGTGGATGATGAGTCCCCATCTGTGTGTGTATGTGTGCCCCTGTGGTGTATGTGAGTACGATAGGGAGTCCCCGTGTGTTTGTGTTTGTGTGTGTGTGTCCCTGTGGTGTGAGTGCGGGGTGAGCCCCTTCTGTGTGTGTGTGTGTTTGTCCCCATGGTGTTTTTGAGTGGGGGGTGAGCCCCGTCTTACTCTGTGTGTGTGTGTGTGTGTGTGTGTGTCCCCGTGGTGTTTTTGAGTGGGGGGTGAGCCCCGTCTTACTGTGTGTGTGTGTGTGTGTGTCCCAGTGGTGTATATAAGTGAGTCCCCATCTGTGTGTGTGTGTGTGTGTGTGTGTCCCAGTGGTCTGTATGAGTGAGTCACCATCTGTGTGTTTGTGTGTGTGTGTGTGTCCATGTGGGGTGTGTGAGCAGGGTGATGAGTCCTCTGTGTGTGTCTGTGTGTGTGTGTGTGTCCCTGTTGCGTGTGTCTGTGGGAAGATGATTCCCGTCTCTGTGTGTGTATGTTTATCCCAGTGTTGTGTGTGAGTGGGGCGTTTAGTCCCGGTCTATGTGTGTGTGTCTGTGTCTGTGTGTGCGTGTGTGTCCCTGTGCTGTGTGTGAGTGGAAAGTGAGCCCTGTCTTTGTGTGTGTATGTATGTGTGTCCCAGTGGTGTGTATGAGTGAGTCACCGTCTGTGTGTGTGTCCCAGTATTGTGTGTGAGTGTGGGGATGAGTCCCTGTCTGTGTGTGTGTGTGCGTCCCTATGGTGTGTATGAGTGAGTCCACGACAGTGTGTTTGTATTTGTGTGTGTGTGAATATGCGTGTCCCTGTATTCTGTGTTAGTGTGTGGGTGAGTCCCCGTGTGTGTGTGTGTGTGTGTGTGTGTGTATCTCTGTGGTTTGTGTGAGTGGGGTAGTGAGTCACCATCTGTGTGTGTGTGTGTGTGTGTGTGTGTGTGTAGGTCCCTATGGTGTGTGTGAGTATGGTAATGAGTCCCGTCTCTGTGTGTGTGTGTGTGTGTGTGTGTGTCCATGTGGGGTGTGAGAGTGTGTGGATGAGTCCCATCTCTGTGTGTGTGTGTGTCCCTGTGGTGTGTGTGAGTGGGTAATGTGTTCCGTCTGTGTGTGTGTGTGTGTGTGTGTCCCTTTGGTGTGTGTGAGTGGGGGCATGAGACCCATCTGTGTGTGTTTTTGTGTGTCCCTGTGTTGTGTCTTAGTGGGGGATGAGTCCAGTCTGTGTGTGTGTGTGTGTCCCTGTGGTGTGTGTGAGTGGGGGGATGAGTCCTCTGTGTGTGTGTGTGTGTGTGTGTGTGTCCCCGTGTTGTGTTTGACTGGGGGGTTGAGTCCCCGTCTACTGTGTGTGTGTGTGTGTGTCCCTGTGTTGTGTGTGAGTCGGAGATTGAGTCCCCGTCTGTGTGCGTGTTTGTGTGTGTGATTGTCCCTTTGGTGTGTGTGAGTGGAGGGTGAGTCCCAGTCTGTTTGTGTGTGTGTGTGTGTGTGTGTGTGTGTGTCCCTGTGGTGTGTGTGAGTGGGTTGATGAGTCCCATCTGTGTGTGTGTGTCCCTGTGGTGTGTGTGTGTGGGAGAGATGAGTCCCCATCTGTGTGTGTGTGTCCCTGTGGTTTGTGGGGGGGTGGAATCAGTCCCATCTGTGTGTGAGTTTCTGTGTGTCACTGTGATGTGTGTGAGTGGGGGAGTGAGTCCCCGTCTACTGTGTGTGTGTGTGTGTGTCCCTGTGTTGTGTGTGAGTCGGAGATTGAGTCCCTGTCTGTGTGCGTGTTTGTGTGTGTGTTTGTCCCTTTGGAATGTGTGAGTGGAGGGTGAGTCCCTGTGTGTGTGTGTGTGTGTGTGTGTGTCCCTGTGGTGTGTGTGAGTGGGGGGGTGAGTCCCGTCTGTGTCTGTGTGTGTCCCTGTCGTGTGTGTGAGTGGGAGAGATGAGTCCCCATCTGTGTGTGTGTGTCCCTGTGGTTTGTGGGGGGGTGGAATCAGTCCCATCTGTGTGTGAGTTTCTGTGTGTCACTGTGATGTGTGTGAGTGGGGGAGTGAGTCCCCGTCTACTGTGTGTGTGTGTGCATACCTGTGGTGTGTGTGAGTGGGGGGATGAGTCCCTGTCTGTGCATGTGTGTGTGTGTTTCAGTGTTGTGTGTGAGTGCAGGGGTGATTCCCTGCCTGTGTGTATGTGTGTGTGTATCCCAGTTTTGTGTGTGTGTGTGGGGGTGAGTCCCTGTCTTTGTGTGTCTCTGTGTGTGTCCCAATGTTGTGTGTGAGTTGGGGGGTTGATTCCCCACCTGTGTGTGTCCCTGGGGTGTGTAAGTGGGGGGGTGATTCCACGTCTTTCTGTGTGTGTGTGTGTGGGTCTCTCTGTTGTGTGTGTGGTGTGGGGGTGAGTCCCCGTATGTGTGTGTGTTTGTCCCTGTGGTGTGTGTGAGTGGAGGGGTGAGTCCCTGTATATGTGTATGTGTGTGTGTGTCCATGTTGTGTGAATGGGGTGGGGGATGAATCCCCATCTGTCTGTGTTTGTTTGTGTCCCTGTGGTGTTTGTGATTGGGGGTGGTGAGTCCCCGTCTGTGTATATGTGTGTGTGTGTGTGTGCATCCCTGTGTTGTGTGTGATTTTGGGGGGTGAGTCCCCGTCTTTGTATATATGTGTTTGTGTCCCTGTGTTGTGTGTGATTGGCGGGGTGTGAGTCCCCGTCTTTGTATGTGTGTTTGTGTCCCTGTGTTGTGTGTGATTGGGGGGGTGATTCTCCGTCTGTGTGTTTGTTGTGTGTGTGTCCCTTTATTGTGTGTGTGGTGGGGGGTGAGTCCCCGCATGTGTGTGTGTGTGTGTCTCCCTGTGCTGTGTGTGAGTGGGGTATGAGTCCCCATCTGTGTGTGTGTGTGTGTGTCCCTGTGCTGTATGAGTGGGGGATGAGTCCCTGTGTGTGTGTGTGTGTGTGTGTCCCTGTGCTGTGTGTGTGGGGGATGAGTCCCCGTCCGTGTGTGTTTGTGTGTGTGTCCCTGTGTTGTGTGTGATTGGGGGGCTGAGTCCCCTTCTGTGTGTTTGTGTGTGTGTGTGCATCCCTGTGATGTGTGTGAGTGGGGGATTGATCTTCGTATCTGTGTGAGTGTGTTTGTGTGTGTGTGTGCCCCTGCGGTGTGTGTGAGTGGGGGGGGTGAGTCCCCGTCTGTGTGTGTGTGTGTGCCATTGTTATGTGTGAGTGGGGTGGTGAGTCCCCACCTTGTGTGTGTGTGTGTCTCCTGTTGTGTGTGAGTAGGGGGGTGAGTCCCCGTCTTTGTGTGTGTGTGTCTGTGTCCCTGTGTTGTGTGTGTGTGTGTGTGTGAGACCCTGTGTGTGTGTGTGTTTGTCCCTGTGGTGTGTGTGATTGGGGGGGGGGAGGCCCGTCTTCGTATGTGTGTTTGTACCTGTGTTGTGTGTGATTTGAGTGGGTGAGTCCCCATCTTTGTGTTTGTGTGTGTGCGTCCGTGTGGTGTTTGTGAGTGGGGGGACAAGTCCTCGTCTGTGGTTGTGTGTGTGTGTGTCCCCTTGTTGTCCGTTAGTGGGTGGTTGAGTCCCCGTCTATGTGTGTGAGTGTGTGTGTGTGTGTGTGTCTGTGTGTGTGCCCCTGTGGTGTGTGTGAGTGTGGGGGTGCGTCCCCGACTGTATGTGTGTCCCTGTGTTGTATGTGAGTGGGGGTATGAGTCCCTGTCTTTGTATGAGTGTGTGTCCCTGAGTTGTGTGTGATTGGGGGGTTGAGTCCCCATCTGTGTGTTTGTTTGTGTGTGTGCTTCCCTGTGGTGTGTGTGAGTGAGGGGGAGAGTCCCTATATTTGTGTGTGTGTGTGTGTGTGTGTGTCCCATTGTTATGTGTGAGTGGGGGTTGAATCCCAGTCTGTGTGTGTGTGTGTGTGTGCCCCTATGCTGTGTGTGAGTGGGAGGGTGAGTCCCCGTCTTTGTATGTGTGTGTGTGTCCCCCTATTGTGTGTGAGTGGGAGGTTGAGTCCCGGTCTGTGTGTGTGTGTGTGTGTGTGTGCCCTGGTCCAAGTATAAGCATTGGGAACATGGACAAACAACTTCCTACACACTGTTATGAACCAAGAAGCTTGAAAATATTGTCTCTCAACTATGTATTAGAGTTTAATGCTACTACAAAGCTGCCTAATTGTGCTTATTTCTCTCTTTCCATACCTGTATAACACACATTTAAAGTTCTAGGCTATTTTAAGTAAATAAATGAGGTTTCTTACCTGTTAAATATGCTCTTAACTCTAATTATGAAATTCCATGATGTTAGATAACTGTCTACACAAACAATTTCCTTGGAGAAGTGTTTTCTCCATATTCTATGCGAGTTCTCTAGTTTCTGTCATTTTCTCTGAAATACTGATGTTTTCTAGTAGTTTCCAATATTAGGCCTTCTGGTCCAAGTTGGGAACATGGACAAGCAACTTCCTACACACTGTTATGATCCTGAGAAGCTTGGGAAGGGAACATTGTGTCTCAGTTATGTTATAGAGTTTAATGCTATATTACCGTGAAGTCTAAGGCTTTCCAAAGCTGATTAAATGTGGTTATTTCTCTGTTTCAAGGATATTCTGCCTTGTATGACGCACATTTCCTGTCTCGGCTCCTTTAAGTAAATAATAGATGTTCATACACTGTTTAAAGTGCTCTTTACTGTAGTTAAGGATTTCCTGGATTTTACATGCCTTTTCTACACTAACAACTGACTTGGAGAATCTGTTTCATTTGTGCAAAACTAGTTGTCATCTATTTACTGTCGTTTTCTCTGAATTACTCATGTTTTCATGTTGTTTCCGATGTTAGGCCTTCTTCTCTAAGTATAAGCATTGCCCACATGTTCAAACAACTTCCTCCACATTGTTATGACCCTGAGAAGCTTAAGAACATTTGCTCTCAACTACGTTTTAGAGTTTAATGCTACAATGCAGTGAAATGTAAGGCTTTACAAGCTGCCTAGTTGTACTTATTTCTATTTTTCAAGCCTTGTATGACACACATTAAAAGTTCTAGATGACATTAAATAAATAAATGAGGTTTCCTCCACTGCTAAATGTGCTCCTAACTCTAATTAAGAAATTCCATGTTGGTAGATATTTTTCTGCACAAACAACTTACTTGTAGCAGTGTTTTCTACGTGTTCTATTGGAGTTCTCCTGTATTTTCTGTCATTTTCTTTGAATTACTGCCGTTTTCTTGTAGTTTACAATATAGGGTATTCTCGTCCAAGTATACGCATTGGGAACATTGACAAACAACTTCCTACACACTGTTATGAACCTGAAAAGCTTGAGAACATTTGCTCTCAACTATGTATTAGAGTTTAATGTTACAATGCAGTGAAGTGTTAGGCTTTACAAAGCTGCCTAATTGTGCTTATTTCTCTCTTTTCAACCCTGTATGACACACATTTAAAGTTCTAGGCTACTTTAAGTAAATAATTGAAGTTTCCTGCACTGTTAAATGTGCTGTTAACTCAAATAAGAAATTCCTTGATGTTAGATACCTTTCTACACAAACAACTTACTTGGAGCAGTGTTTTCTACCTGTTCTATGCGATTCCATCTTTATTTTCTGTCATTTTCTATGAATTTCTGTTGTTTTCTTGTAATTTAAAATATAAGGTCTTCTCATCCAAGTGTACGCATTGGGAACATGGACAAACAACTTTCTACACACTGTTATGAACCTGAGAAGCTTGGGAACGTTGTGTCTCAGCTATGTTATAGAGTTTAATGCTACATTACAGTGAAGTCTAAGGCTTTCCAAAGCTGATTAACCGTGCTTATTTCTCTGTTTCAAGAATATTCTCCCTTGTATGACACAGATTTACTGTTCTAGGTTGCTTTCAGTAAATAATAGATGTTCATACACTGTTTTAAATGCTCTTTACTGTAGTTAAGGATTTCCTGGATTTTAGATGCCTTTTCTACACTAACAACTTACTTAGAGAATCTGTTTCACCTGTGCGAAACTTGTTGTCATCTATTTACTGTCGTTTTCTCTGAATTACTCATGTTTTCATGTTGTTTCCTATATTAGGCCTTCTTGTCCAAGTATAAGCATTGCCCACATGTCCAACAACTTCCTACACACTTATGAACCTGAGAAGCTTAAGAACATTTGCTCTCAATTACGTTTTAGAGTTTAATGCTACAATGCAGGGAAGTGTAAGGCTTTACAAAGCTACTTAAGTGTGCTATTTCTCTCTTTCAAGCCTTGTATGACACACATTTAAAGTTCTAGACTACTTTAAATAAATAAATGAGGTTTCCTACACTGTTAAATGTGCTCTTAACTCTAATTAAGAAATTTCCTGATGTTAGATACCTATCTACAAAAACAACTTACTTAGAGAATTGTTTTCTACAGATTCTACTCAAGTTCTCATCTATTTTGTTTTATTTTCTGAATTACTCATGTTTTCATGTAATTTGCTATATCAGGCCTTCTTTTCCAAGTATATGCATTGTCCACATGTTCAAACAACGTTCTACACACTGTTATGAACCTGAGGAGCTTGGGAACATTGTATCTCAACTATGGGATAGAATTTAATTCTACATAACAGTGAAGTCTAAGGCTTTCCAAAGCCCAATAATGTGCTTTCTCTTTTTCTAGGATATTCTCCTTGTATGACACACATTGACTGTTCTAGGGTCCTTTAAGTAAATAATAGATGTTTCATAGACTGTTGAAAGGGCTCTTGACTGTAATTAAGAATTTCCTGGATCTTAGATGCCTTTTCTACACTAACAACTGACTTTGAGGATCTCTTTCACCTGTTTGAAACGAGTTCTCATCTATTTTGTGTCATTTTCTCTGAATTACTCATGTTTTCATGTAGTTTGCTATATCAGGCCTTCTTGTCCAAGTATATGCATTGCCCACATGTACAAACAACTTTCTACACACTGTTATGAACCTGAGGAGCTGGTGAACATTGTCTCTCAACTATGTTTTGGAGTTTAATGCTACAATGCAGTGAAGTGTAAGGCTTTACAAAGCTGCCTAATTGTGCTTATTTCTCTCTTTCAAGCCTTGTATGAAAAACATTTAAAGTTCTAGGGTACTTTAAGTAAATAAATGAGGTTTCCTACACTGTCAAATGTGCTCTTAAGTCTAATTAAGAAATTCCTTGATGTTAGAGACCTTTCTACCCAAACAATTTACTTGGACAAGTGTTTTCTACATGTTCTATGCCAGTTCTCATCTATTTTCTGTCATTTTCTCTGAATTACTGATGTTTTCTTGTAGTTTCCAATATTAGGCCTTCTGGTGCAAGTATACGCATTGGGAACATGGACAAACAACTTCCTACACACTGTTAGGAACCTGAGAAGATTGGGAACATTGTCTCTCAAATATGTGATAGAGTTTAATGCTACATTACAGTGAAGTCTAAGGCTTTCCAAAGCAGAATATTGTGCTTATTTCTCTGTTTCAAGGATATTCTTCGTTGTATGACACACATTTAAAGTTGTAGGCTACTTTAGGTAAATAATAGATGTTTCATAGACTTTTGAAAGTGCTCTTGAGTGTAATTAAGGATTTCGTGGATCTTAGATAGCTTTTCTACACTAAAACTGACTTGGATAATTGTTTTCTATATGTCTTATGCGAGTTCTTATCTATTTACTGTTATTTCCTTTGAATTACTGTTTTCTTCTAGTTTCCAATATTAGGCATTCTCGTCCAAGTATACACATTGGGAATATGGACAAACAACTTCCTACACACTGTTATGAACCTGAGGAGCTTGGGAACATTGTCTCTCAACTATGTGATAGAGTTTAATGCTACTTTACAGTGAAGTCTAAGGCTTTCCAAAGCTGACTAAATGTGCTTATTTCTCTCTTTCAATGATATTCCTCCTTGCATGACACACATTGACTGTTCTAGGCTCCTTTAAGTAAATAATAAATGTTTCATAGACTGTTGAAAGGGCTCTTTTCTCTAAATATTTCCTGGATGTTAGATACCTTTCTACACAAACAACGTACTTGTAGAAGTGTTTTCTGCATGTTAAATGTGAGTTCTCACACTGTTATAAACCTGTGAAGCTCAGGAACATTGATTCTCACCTATATGATAGAGTTTAATACTGCATTGCCGTGAAGTCTAAAGCTTTCCAAATATGCTGAAATATGCTTATTTCTCTATTTCAAGGATATTTTGCCTTGTATGACACAAATTTACAGTTCTAGGCTCTAAGTAAATAATAGAGGTTTCAAACACTGTTTAATGAACTCTTTACTGTAATTAATGAATTCCTGTATCATAGATTCTTTTTATACCCTAACAACAGACTTGAAGGCTTTTCTACATGTTCTATGCAAGTTCTCATCTAATTACTGTTATTTTCTCTGAATTACTGATATTTTCTTGTAGTTTCCAATATTAGGCCTTCTTGTCAAAGTATAAACATTGGGAATATGGACAAACAACTACCCACAAAGGTTATGAACTGAGAAGCTTGGGAAAATTGTCTCTCACTATGTTATAGAGTTAATGCTACATTGCAGTGAGTTCTAAGGAATTCTCCAGTTCTTTAATTGTGGTTATTTCTCTCTTTCAAGCCTTGTGTGACAGACATGAAAAGTTCTAGGCTACTTTAAGTAAATAAAAGAGGTTTCATACACTGTTTAATGTGCTCTTAACGCTAATTAAGTATTTCCTGGATCTTAGATACCTTTTCGACACTAAGAACTGATTGGAGAATCTGTCTCAGCTATTCTAAATGAGTTCTCATCTATTTAATGTCATTTCTCTGAATTATTCATTTTTTTCATGTAGTTTCCTATATTGGGCCTTCTTGTCCAAGTATAAGCATTGCCCACATATACAAACAACTTCCTACACACTATTATGAACAGAAGAAGCTCAAGAACATTGTCCCTCAACTATGTTATAGAGTGTAATGCTGCATTGCAGTGAACTGTAATGCTTTCCAAAGCTGCTCAATTTGCTTATTTCTGTCTTTCAAGCCTTGTGTGACACACATGTAAAGTTTTAGGCTACTTTAAGTAAATAAAAGAGGTTGCATACACTGTTTAATGTGCTCTTAACGCTAATTAAGTATTTCCTGGATCTTAGATACCTTTTCTACACTAAGAACTGATTGGAGAATCTGTCTCAGCTGTTCTAAATGAGTTCTCATCTATTTAATGTCATTTTCTCTGAATTATTCATGTTTTCATGTAGTTTCCTATAGTAGACCTTCTTGTCCCAGTATAAGCATAGCCCACATTTACAAACAACTTCCTAGACACTGGTATGAACAGAAGAAGCTTGGGAACATTGTCTCTCAACTATGTTATAGAGTGTAATACTACATTGCAGTGAAGTGTAAGGCTTTCCAAAGCTGCTTAATGTGTTTATTTCTCTATTTCAATAGTATTCTGCCTTGTATGACACACATTTACCGTTCTAGGCTCCTTTAAGTTTGACACACATTTACCATTTTGGCTCCTTTAAGTATACAATATGGGATTCATACACTGTTTAATGTTCTCTCAACTCGAATTTGGATTTCCTGGATCTTAGATACCTTTTCTACACTAAGAACTGACTTGGAGAATCTGTTTCAGCTGTTCTAAACAAGTTCTCATTTATTTACTGTCATTTTCTCTGCATTATTCATGTTTTCATGTAGTTTCCTATATTAGGCCTTCTTGTCCAAGTATAAGCATTGTCCACATATACAAACAAGTTCCCACGCACTGTTATGGACCTGAGAGGATCGGAAATATTGTCTCTCAACTATGTTTTAGAGTTTAATGCTACAATGCAGTAAATTCTAGGCTTTTCCCGGCTGCTTATTTCTCTTTCAAGCCTTGTGTGACACACATTTAAAGTTCTAGGCTACTTTAGGTAAATAATAGGAGTTTCATACACTCTTTAATGTGCTGTTATATTTATTAAAGATTTCCTGGATCTAGAGTTTTTCTCCAGTAACAACTGACTTGGAGAAATTTGTTTCAGCTGTTCTATATGAGGTCTCATCTATTTACTCTTAATTTTTCTGTATTACTCATATTTTCTTGCAGTTTCATATATTAGGCCTTCTTATCCATATATAAGCATTTCCCACATGGACAAACAACTTGCTTCACACTGTTATTATGCTGACAAGCTAGAGTTAGTGTTAGGATTAGGGTTAGGGCTAGGGTTAGGGTTAGGGTTAGGGTTAGTGTTAGGTCTAGGGTTAGGATTAGGGTTAGGGTTAGGGTAAGGGATAGGGTTAGGGTTAGGGTTAGGGCTAGGGTTAGGGCTAGGGCTAGGGTTATGGTTAGGTTTAGGGTTAGGGATAGGGTTAGGGCTAGGGTTAGGGTTAGGGCTAAGGTTAGGGTTAGGTGTAGGGTTAGGGTTAGGGTAAGGATTAGGGTTACGGTAAGGGTTAGGATTAGGATTACTGTTTTTTCTTGTAGTTTCTAACATTAGGCCTTCTTGTCCAGGTATAAGCCTTGGGAACATGGATAAACAACTACCTAAACACTGTTATGAACCTGTAAAGCTCGGGAACATTGTCTCTCAACTATGTTATAGAGTTTAATCATACATTTCAGTGAAGTGTAAGGCTTTCCAAAGCTACTTAATTTGCTTATTTCTCTCTTTCAAGTTTTGTGTGATATACATTTAAAGTTCTAGGCTCTTTTAAGTAAAAAAATATAATGTTCTCTCAACTCGAATTAAGGAACTCCTGAATATTAGATATTTTTCTACACCAGGAACTGAGTTGGAGAATCTGTTTCAGCTGTTCTAAACGAGTTCTCATCTATTTACTGTCATTTTCTCTGAATTATTCATGTTTTCTTGTAGTTTCCTATATTAGGTCTTCTTGTCCAAGTATAAACATAGCCCACATATACAAACAAGTTCCTACACACTGTTATGGACCTGAGAAGATCGGAAATACTGTCTCTCAACTATGTTTTAGAGTTTAATGCTACAATGCAGTAAATTCTAGGCTTTCCCCGGCTGCTTATTTGTGCTTATTTCTCTCTTTCAAGCCTTTTGTGGCACACATTTACAGTTCTAGGCTACTTTAAGTAAATAATAGAAGTTTCATACACTCTTTAATGTGCTGTTATATTTAATTAAAGATTCCCAGGATCTAGATTCTTTTCTCCAGTAACAACTGACTTGGAGAAATCTGTTTCAGCTGTTCTATACGAGGTCTCATCTATTTACTCTTAATTTCTCTGTATTACTCATATTTTCTTGCAGTTTCATATATTAGGCCTTCTTATCCATATATAAGCATTTCCCACATGGACAAACAACTTGCTACACTCTGTTATTATGCTGACAAGCTAGGTTTAGGGTTAGAGTTAGAGTTAGTGCTAGGGTTAGGGTTAGGGTTAGGGTTAGGGCTAGGGTTAGGGTTAGGGCTAGGGTTATGGTTATGGTTAGGGTTAGGATTAGGGCTAGTGTTAGGGCTAGGGTTAGGGTTAGGTTTAGTGCTAGGGTTAGGGTTAGGGCTAGGGTTAGGGTTTGGGTTAGGGCTAGAGTTAGGGTTAGGGTTAGAGCTAGGGTTAGGGTAAGGTTTAGTGCTAGGGTTAGAGTTAGGGTTAGCGCCAGGGTTAGGGTTAGGGTTAGGGTTAGGGCTAGTGTTAGGGTTGGGGCTAGGGTTAGGGTTACGGTAAGGGTTAGGATTAGGATTACTGATTTTTTTCTTGTAGTTTCTAACATTAGGCCTTCTTGTCCAGGTATAAGCATTGGGAACATGGATAAACAACTACCTAAACACTGTTATGAACCTGTAAAGCTCGGGAACATTGTCTCTCAACTATGTTATAGAGTTTAATCATACATTTCAGTGAAGTGTAAGGCTTTCCAAAGCTACTTAATTTGCTTATTTCTCTCTTTCAAGTTTTGTGTGATATACATTTAAAGTTCTAGGCTCTTTTAAGTAAAAAAATATAATGTTCTCTCAACTCGAATTAAGGAACTCCTGAATATTAGATATTTTTCTACACCAGGAACTGAGTTGGAGAATCTGTTTCAGCTGTTCTAAACGAGTTCTCATCTATTTACTGTCATTTTCTCTGAATTATTCATGTTTTCTTGTAGTTTCCTATATTAGGTCTTCTTGTCCAAGTATAAACATAGCCCACATATACAAACAAGTTCCTACACACTGTTATGGACCTGAGAAGATCGGAAATACTGTCTCTCAACTATGTTTTAGAGTTTAATGCTACAATGCAGTAAATTCTAGGCTTTCCCCGGCTGCTTATTTGTGCTTATTTCTCTCTTTCAAGCCTTTTGTGGCACACATTTACAGTTCTAGGCTACTTTAAGTAAATAATAGAAGTTTCATACACTCTTTAATGTGCTGTTATATTTAATTAAAGATTCCCAGGATCTAGATTCTTTTCTCCAGTAACAACTGACTTGGAGAAATCTGTTTCAGCTGTTCTATACGAGGTCTCATCTATTTACTCTTAATTTCTCTGTATTACTCATATTTTCTTGCAGTTTCATATATTAGGCCTTCTTATCCATATATAAGCATTTCCCACGTGGACAAACAACTTGCTACACTCTGTTATTATGCTGACAAGCTAGGTTTAGGGTTAGAGTTAGAGTTAGTGCTAGGGTTAGGGTTAGGGTTAGGGTTAGGGCTAGGGTTAGGGTTAGGGCTAGGGTTATGGTTATGGTTAGGGTTAGGATTAGGGCTAGTGTTAGGGCTAGGGTTAGGGTTAGGTTTAGTGCTAGGGTTAGGGTTAGGGCTAGGGTTAGGGTTTGGGTTAGGGCTAGAGTTAGGGTTAGGGTTAGAGCTAGGGTTAGGGTAAGGTTTAGTGCTAGGGTTAGAGTTAGGGTTAGCGCCAGGGTTAGGGTTAGGGTTAGGGTTAGGGCTAGTGTTAGGGTTGGGGCTAGGGTTAGGGTTACTGATTTTTTTCTTGTAGTTTCTAACATTAGGCCTTCTTGTCCAGGTATAAGCATTGGGAACATGGATAAACAACTACCTAAACACTGTTATGAACCTGTAAAGCTCGGGAACATTGTCTCTCAACTATGTAATAGAGTTTAATCATACATTTCAGTGAAGTGTAAGGCTTTCCAAAGCTACTTAATTTGCTTATTTCTCTCTTTCGAGGTTTGTGTGATATACATTTAAAGTTCTAGGCTCCCTTAAGTAAAAAATATAGGATTCATACACTGTTTAATGTTCTCTCAACTCGAATTAAGGAATTCCTTGATATTAGATACTTTTCTACACCAGGAACTGAGTTGGAGAATCTGTTTCAGCTGTTCTAAACGAGTTCTCATCTATTTGCTGTCATTTTCTCTGAATTATTCATGTTTTCTTGTAGTTTCCTATATTAGGCCTTCTTGTGCAAGTATAAGCATAGCCCACATATACAAACAACTTCCTACACACTGTTATGGACCCGAGAAGATCGGGAATATTGTCTCTCAACTATGTTTTAGAGTTTTATGCTACAATGCATTAAATTCTAGGCTTTTCCTGGCTGCTTATTTGTGCTTAATTCTCTCTTTCAAGCCTTGTATGACACACATTTAAAGTTCTAGGCTAATTTAAGTAAATAATAGAAGTTTCATACACTGATTAATGTGCTGTGATATTCAAATAAAGATTTCCTGGATCTAGATTCTTTTCTCCAGTAACAACTGACTTGGAGAAACCTGTTTCAGCTGTTCTATACGAGGTCTCATCTATTTACTCTTAATTTCTCTGTATTACTCATATTTTCTTGCAGTTTCATATATTAGGCCTTCTTATCCATATATAAGCATTTCCCACATGGACAAACAACTTGCTACACTCTGTTATTATGCTGACAAGCTAGGTTTAGGGTTAGAGTTAGAGTTATTGCTAGGGTTAAGTTTAGGGTTAGGGCTAGGTTTAGGTTTAGGTTTAGTGCTAGGTTTAGGACTAGGGTTAGGTTTAGGTTTAGGGTTAGGGTTAGGGCTAGGGTTAAGTTTAGGGCTCGGAGTAGGGTTAGGGTGAGTCCCCATCACTGTGTGTGTGTGTGTTTGTGTGTGTGCTACTGTGGTGTTGTGAGTTGGGGGGTGATTCTCCATCTGTGTGTATGAGTGTATGTGTGTGTGTGTTTCCCTGTGGTGTGTGAGTAGGGGCGTGAGTCCGCATCTATGTGTGTGTGTGTGTCTGTCTGTCTGTGTCCCTGTGGTGTGTGTGAGAGGGAGGGTTAGTCCCTGTCTGTATGTGTGAGTGTGTCCCTGTGGTGTGTATGAGTGAGTCACGGTGTGTGTGTGTGTGTGTGTGTGTGTGTATCTGTGTTTGTTTCCCTGTGATGTATGTGAGTTGGGGGGTGAGTCCCCACCCCCCAACTCACATACATCACAGGGTGTGGGTGTCTCTGTGGTGTGTGTGATTGTGGGGGTGAGTCCAAGTCTATGTGTGTGTGTGTGTGACCCTTTGGTGTGTGTGAGTGGGGGGATGAGTCCCATCTGTGTGTGTGTGTTTTTTGGTCCTTGTGGTGTGTGTGAGTGGGGGGATGAGTCCCTGTGTGTGTGTGTGTGTCTGTCCCTGTGGTATTTATGAGTGAGTCCCAGTCTGTCTGTGTGTGTGTCCCTGTGGTGTGTGTTACTGGGGGGATGAGTCCCCATCTGTGTGTGTGTGGATGTTTTCCCTGTGGTGTGTGTGAGTGGGGGGATGTGTCCCATCTGTGTGTGTGTGTGTGTGTCCCTGTGGTGTGTGTGACTGGGGGGATGAGTCCCCATCTATGTGTGTGTGGATGTTTTCCCTGTGGTGTGTGTGAGTGGGGGGATGTGTCCCATCTGTGTGTGTGTGTGTGTGTGTGTGTGTGCCTGTGGTGTTTGTGAGTGGGATATGAGTCCCCGTCTGTGTGTGTGCGCGTGTGTGTGAATGGGTCCCTGTGGTGTGTGTGAGTGGTGGGTTGAGTCCCCGTGTGTGTGTGTGTGTGTGTCCCTGTGGTGTGTGTTAGTCGTGGGGGGAGTCCCCGTCTGTGTATCTGTGTGTGTGTGTTTGTCCCTGTGGTGTGTGTGAGTGGGTGGATGAGTCCCTGGTTTTTTTTTTTTTGTGCGTGTGTGTGTGTGTGTATCCCTGTGGTGTGTGTGAGTGGTGGGATGAGCCCTGTCTGTGTGTGTGTGTGTCCCTGTGGTATGTGTGAGGGGGGGTTGAGTCTCCGTCTGTGTGTGTGTGTGTGTCACTGTTGTTTGTGTGTGAGTTGGTGGGTGAGTCTCGGTCTGTGTGTGTGTGTGTGTGTGTTTGTGTGTGTGTCCCTGTGGTGTGTGTGAGTGTGTGGATGAGTCCCATCTGTGTGTGTGTGTGTGACCCTGTGGTGTGTGTGAGTGGTGGGATGAGTCCCGTATGTGTGTGTGTGTCCCTGTGGTGTGTGTGAGGCTGGGTTGAGTCTCCATCTGTGTGTGTGAGTGTGTGTGTGTGTGTGTCACTGTGGTTTGTGTGTGAGTTGGTGGGTGAGTCTTGGTCTGTGTGTGTGTGTGTGTTTGTGTGTGTGTGTGTCCCTGTGGCGTGTGTGAGTGTGTGGATGAGTTCCTTCTGTGTGTGTGTGTGTGTGTGTGTCCCAGGGTGTGTGTGAGTGGGGGGATGAGTCCCCATCTGTGTGTGTGTGTGTGTGTGTGTGTATGTCCTTGTGGTGTGTGTGAGTGAGGGGATGAGTCCAAGTCTATGTGTGTGTGTGTTTGTATGTCCCTGTGGTTTTGTGAGTGGGCGATGAGTCCCTGTGTGTGTGTGTCTGTGTGTCCCTGTGGTATGTATGAGTCCCCATCTGTGTGTGTGTGTGTGTGTGTGTTTGTGTATGTCCCTGTGGTGTGTGTGAGTGAGGGGGTAAGTCCCCGTCTGTGTGTGTGGGTCCCTGTAGTGTGTGTGAGTGGGAGGATGAGTCCCTGTCTGGGGGTGTGTATGTGTGTGTGTCCCTGTGTTGTGTGTGAGTTTTGGGGGGTGAGTCACCATCTGTGAGTCTGTGCATGTGTATTTCTTTGTGTGTCCCTGTGGTGTATGAGTGGGGGTTGACTCCTGTCTGTGTGTGTGTGTGTGTGTGTGTGTGTGTGTCCCTGTGGTGTGTGTGAGTATGGGGATGAGTCCCCTCTGTGTTTGTGTGTTTGTCTGTGTGTACCTGTGTTGTGTTTGAGTGTGGGGTGAGTCCCCGTCTGTGTGTCTCTGTGTTTGTGTGGGTGTCACTGTGGTGTGTGTGAATTGGGGGGTGAACCCCCTTCTGTGTGTGTGTGTGTGTGTGTGTATGTCCCTGTGGTGTGTGTGAGTGGGGGGATGAGTCCCTGTGTGTGTCTGTGTGTGTGTTCCTGTAGTATTTATGAATGAGTCCCCATCTGTGTGTGTGTGTGTGTGTCACTGTGGTGTGTGTGAGTGGGGGGATGAGTCCTATCTGTGTGTGTGTGTGTGTGTGTGTGTCCCTGTGTTGTGTGTGAGTGGGTAAATGAATCACCGTCTTTGTGTGTTTCCTTCTGGTGTTTGTGAGTAGGGGGGTGAGTCCCCGTGTGTGTGTGTGTGTGTGTCCCTGTGTTGTGTGTGAGTGTGGGGGTGTGTCCCCCTCCGTGTGTGTGTGTGTGTGTTTGTTTGTGTCCCTGTGTTGTGTGTGAGTGGGGGAATGAGTCCGCGTCTGTGTGTGTGTGTGTGTGTTTCCCTGTGGTGTGTGTGAGTGGGGGGTGAGTCCCTGACTTTGTGTGTGTCTATGTGTCCCTGTGTTCTGTGTGAGTGGGGGGATGGTCATCTTATATGTGTGTGTGTGTTTGTGTCCCTGTGGTGTGTGTGAGTGGGGGATGAGTCCCCTTCTGTGTGTGTGTGTGTCCTTGTATTGTTTGTTAGTGGGGGGGTTAGTCCACGTCTATGTGTGTGTGTGTGTCCCCATGGTTGTGTGAGTGGGTGGGTGAGTCCCATCTTTTTGTGTGTGTGTGTGTCCCTGTGGTGTGACTGAGTGTGGGGCTGAGTCCCGTCTGTGTGTGTGTGTTTCCCTCTGTTGTGTGTGAGTGGTGGAATGAGTTCCCTTCTATGTGTGTGTGTGTTTGTGCATGTGGTGTGTGTGAGTGTGGGGATGAGTCCCATCTGTCTGTGTGTGTGTGTAACTGTGGTGTGAGTGAGAGGGGGAATGAGTCCCTTCCCTTTGTGTGTGTTTCCTTCTGGTGTTTGTGAGTGGGGGGATGAGTTTCGTATGTCTGTGTGTGTGTGTGTGTGTGTGTGTGTTTCCCTGTGTTGTTGTGAGTCAGGGGATGTGTCCCCATCTGTGTGTGTGTGTGTCCCTGTGTTTAGTGTGTCCCTGTGGTGTGTGTGAGTGGGGGTATAAGACCCTGCCTGTGTGTGTGTGTGTCTGTGTGTCCCTGCGGTGTGTGTGTGGGGGGATGAGTCCCCTTCTGTTTGTGTGTGTGTGTGTGTCCCTGCAGTGTGTGTGTGACTGGTGGGATGAGTCCCTTTCTATGTGTGTATGCGTGTGTGTCCATGTGGTGCTAGTGAGTGGGGCATGAGTCCCTTTGTGTGTGTGTGTGTGTGTGTGACCCTGTGGTGTGTGTGAGTGGAGGGATAAGTCCCTGTGTGGGGGGGGTTGGGGTGGTGTGTATGTCCCTGTGGTGTGTGAGAATGGGGGGATGAGTTCTGTCTGTGTGTGTGTTTGTGTGTCCCTGTTGTGTGTGTGAGTGGGTGGTTGAGTCCCCGTCTGTGTGTGTGTTTGTGTGTGTGTGTGTGTGTGCCTGTGGTGTATTTGATTGGGAGAGTGAGTCCCCATGTGTATGTGTGTTGTGTGTGAGTGGAGGGATAAGTCCCTGTGTGTGTGGGGGTGTGTGTATGTCACTGTGGTGTGTGAGAATGGGGGGATGAGTACTGTCTATGTGTGTGTTTGTGTGTCCCTGTTGTGTGTGTGAGTGAGTGGTTGAGTCGCCGTCTATGTGTTTGTGTCTGTGTGTGTCCCTGTGGTGTGTGTGAGTGGGGAAAGAGTCCCCGTCTTTGTGTATGTGTGTTTGTTCATGTGTTGTGTGTGAGTGTGTCCCTGTGTTGTGTGAGTGGGTAGTGAGCCCCGTCGGTGTGTGTGTGTTTGTCCCTCTGTTGTGTGTGAATGGGGGGATGAGTCCCCATGTGTGTGTGTGTGTGTTCCTGTGGTGTGTATGAGTGAGTCCCCATTTGTGTGTGTGTGTGTCTTTTTGTGTGTCCTGTGGTGTGTGTGAATGGGGCGATGAGTCCGCGTCTTTGTGTGTGTGTGTGTGTGTGTCCCTGTGTTGTGTGTTGGTGTGGGGGTGAGTACTCGTGTGTGTGTGTGTGTGTCACTGTGGTGTGTGTGAGTGGGGGATGAGTCTGCATCTGTGTATGTCTGTGTGTGTCCCTGTGGTGTGTGTGAGTGGGGTCTGAGTCCCCTTCTGTGTGTGTGTGTGTATGTGTGTGTCCCTGTGTTGGGTGTGAGTGGGGGGATGAGTCCCATTCTATGTGTGTATTTGTGTGTGTCCATGTGGTGCTAGTGAGTGGGGGAATGAGTGCCGTGTGTGTGTGTCTCACTCTGTTGTGTGTGAGTGGGTGGGTGAGTCCCCGTCTATGTGTGTGTGTGTCCCTGTGGTGTGCGTGAGTGGGGGATGAGTCCCAGTCTATGTGTGTGTTTGTGTGTGTGTGTGTGTATGTGTGTCCCTGTGGTGTGTGTCAGTGGGGGGATGAGTCCCATCTTTGTGTGTGTTTGTGTGTCCCGGTGTTGCTTGTGAGTGGAGGGATGAGTCCCGTCTATGTGTGTGTGTGTGTCCCTGTGTTGTGTGTGAGTGGGTGTATGAATCCCCGTTTGTGTGTGTTTCCCTCTGGTGTGTGTGAGTGGGGGGATGAGTCCACATCTGTGTTTGTGTGTGTGTGTCTGTGTCCCTGTGGTGTGTGTGGGTGTCCCCCTCGGTGTGTGTGTGTGTGTGTTTGTGTGTGTCCCTGTGGTGTGTGTGAGTGTGGCAATCTGTGCCGTCTGTTTGTGTGTCCCTGTGTTGTGTGTGAGTGGGGGGATGAGTCCCCATCTGTGTGTGTGTGTGTGTGTGTCCCTGTGGAGTGTGTGAGTGTGGCGATCTGTGCCATCATCTTTTGTGTGTGTGTTTGTCCCTCTGTTTGTGTGTCCTTGTATTGTGTGTGAGTTGGGGGATGAGTCCCCATCTGTGTGTGTGTGTGTGTGTGTATCTCTGTGGTGTGTCTGAGCGTGGGGATGAGTCTCGTCCGTGTGTAAGTGTGTATCCCTTGTTGTGTGTGAGTCAGGGATTGAGTCACCGTCTGTGTGTGTGTGTGTGTGTGTGTGTGTGTCCCTCTTTTGTGTGTGTGGTGGGGGGTGAGTCCCCATCTGTGTGTGTGTGTGTGTGTGTTTCACTGTGGTGTGTGTGATTGGGGGGATGAGTCCACGACTGTGTGTGTGCTTGTGTATGTGTGTGTGTGTGCGTGTGTGTCCCTTTGTTGTGTGTGAGTGGGTGGATGAATCCCCGTCAGTGTGTGTGTCCCTCTGGTGTCTGTGTGTTGGGGGGTGAGTCCCCGTCTGTTTGTGTCTTTCTGTGTCCCTGTGTAGTGTGTGTGTGGTAGAGTGAGTTCCCTTCTATGTGTGTGTGTGTGTGTGTGTGTCCATGTGGGGTGTGTGTGTGTGGGGATGAGTTCCATCTGTCTGTGTGTGTGTGTCCCTGAGGTGTGTGTGAGTGTGGGGATGAGTCCCGTCTCTTTGTGTGTGTGTGTCCCTCTGGTGTGTGTGAGTGGGGGGATGAGTTCCGTATGTGTGTGTGTGTGTGTGTGTGTGTGTGTGTTTCCCTGTGTTGTTGTGAGTCAGGTGATGTGTCCCTATCTGTGTGTGTGTGTGTGTCCCTCTGGTGTGTGTGAGTGGGGGTATAAGACCCTGCCTGTGTATGTGTGTGTGTGTGTATATGTCCCTGTGGTGTGTGAGAATGGGAGGATGAGTTCTGTCTCTGTGTGTGTTTGTGTGTGTGTGTGCCTGTGGTGTATTTTATTGGGAGAGTGATCCCCATCTGTGTGTGTGTTGTGTGTGTGTTTGTGTGTGACTCTGTGGTGTGTGTGAGTGGAGGGATAAGTCCCTGTGTGTGTGGGGGTGTGTGTATGTCCCTGTGGTGTGTGAGAATGGGGGGATGAGTTCTCTCTGTGTGTGAATTTGTGTGTCCCTGTTGTGTGTGTGAGTGGGTGGTTGAGTCCCCGTCTGTGTGTGTGTGCCCCTGTGGTGTGTGTGAGTGGGGGAAGAGTCCCCGTCTTTGTGTATGTGTGTTTGTTCATGTGTTGTGTCTGAGTGTGTCCCTGTGTTATGTGTGAGTGGGTGGTGAGCCCCGTCGGTGTGTGTGTGTGTGTGTTAGTCCCTCTGTTGTGTGTGAGTGGGGGGATGAGTCCTCATGTGTCTCTGTGTGTGTGTGTGTGTGTCCCTGTGTTGGTTGTGAGTGGGGGGATGAGTTCCCTCCTATGTGTATATTTGTGTGTGTGCATGTGGTGCTAGTGAGTGGGGGAATGAGTGCCCATGTGTGTGTGTGTCCCTCTGTTATGTGTAAGGTGGGGGGGGTGAGTCCCCGTCTATGTGTGTGTGTGTGTGTGTGTGTGTCCCTGTGGTGTGTGTGAGTGGGGGATGAGTCCCAGCCTATGTGTGTGTGTGTGTGTGTGTGTGTCCCTGTGGTGTGTGTGAGTGGAGGGATGAGTCCCGTCTGCATGTGTGTGTATATTTCCCTCTGTTGTGTGTGACTGCGGGGATGATACCTGTCTGCGTATGTGTGTGTGTGTCCCTGTGTTATGAGTGAGTGTGGGGGGTGAGTCCCCCTATGTGTGTGTGTGTGTGTTTGTGTGTTTATCCCTGGGTTGTGTGAGTGTGGGGTATGTCCCCGTCTTTGTGTGCTTGTGTGTTTGTGTCACTGTGGTGTGTGTGAGTGGGGGGGTGAGTCCCCAACTATGTGTGTGTGTCTTTTTGTGTGTCCTGTGGTGTGTGTGAATGGGGCGATGAGTCAGCGTCTTTGTGTGTGTGTGTGTGTGTGTGTGTGTGTGTCCCTGTGGTGTGTGTCAGTGGGGGGATGAGTCCCGTCTTTGTGTGTGTGTATGTGTGTCCCGGTGTTGCTTGTGAGTGGAGGGATGACTCCCGTCTATGTGTGTGTGTGTGTCCCTGTGTTGTGTGTGAGTGGGTGTATGAATCCCCGTTTGTGTGTGTTTCCCTCTGGTGTGTGTGAGTGGGGGGATTAGTCCGCGTCTATGTGTGTGTGTGTGTGTGTCCCTGTGTTGTGTGTTGGGAGGTGTCCCCCTCGGTGTGTGTGTGTTTGTGTGTGTCCCTGTGGTGTGTGTGAGTGGGGGGTGAGTCCCTGACTTTGTGTGTGTCTGTGTGTCCCTGTGTTCTGTGTGAGTGGGGGGATGAGTCATCTTCTATGTGTGTATGTGTTTGTGTCCCTGTGGTGTTTGTGAGTTGGGGGTTAGTCCCCTTCTGTGTGTGTGTCCCTGTATTTTGTGTTAGTGGGGGGGGGTGAGTCCATGTCTATGTGTGTGTGTGTGTGTGTCCCTTTGGTTTGTGTGAGTTAGGGGATGAGTCCCTGTCTGTGTGTGTGTGTGTCCCTGTGGTGTGTGTGAGTGTGGCGATCTGTGCCGTCTGCTTGTGTGTCCCTGTGTTGTGTGTGAGTCGGGGATGAGTCCAGTCTGTGTGTGTGTGTGTGTGTGTGTATGTGTGTCTCTGTGGTGTGTCTGAGTGTGGGGATGAGTCTCGTCCATGTGTATATGTGTATCCCTTGTTGTGTGTTAGTCAGGGATTGAGTCACCGTCTGTGTGTGTGTGTGTGTGTGTGTGTCCCTGTTTTGTGTGTGTATTGGGGGGGTGAGTCCCCATCTGTGTGTGTGTGTGTGTGTGTGTGTGTCACTGTGGTGTGTGTGAGTGGGGGGATGAGTCCGAGTCTGTTTGTGTGTGTGTTTGTTTGTGTGTGTATCCTTGTGGTGTGTGTGAGTGATGAATCCCCGTCTATGTGTGTGTCCCTCTGGTGTCTGTGAGTGGGGTATGAGTCCCCATCTGTTTGTGTCTTTTTGTGTCCCTGTGTTGTGTGTGAGTGGTGGAATGAGTTCCCTTCTGTGTGTGTGTGTGTTTGTCCATGTGGTGTGTGTGAGTGTGGGGATGAGTCCCATCTGTCTGTGTGTGTGTGTTACTGTGGTGTGAGTGAGTGGGGGGATGAGTCCCGTCTCTTTGTGTGTGTGTGTCCCTCTGGTGTGTGTGAGTGGGGGGGTGCGTTTTTATAAGTGTGTGTGTGTGTGTTTCCCTGTGTTGTTGTGAGTCAGGGGATGTGTTCCCATCTGTGTGTGTGTGTGTGTGTTTGTCCCTGTGGTTAGTGTGTCCCTGTGGTGTGTGTGAGTGGGGGTATAAGACCCTGCCTGCCTGTGTGTGTGTGCCTGTGTGTCCCTGCAGTGTGTGTGTGGGTGGAGATGAGTCCCCTTCTGTTTGTGTGTGTGTGTGTCCCTGCGGTGTGTGTGAGTGGGGGGATGAGTCCCCTTCTATGTGTGTATGCGTGTGTGTCCATGTAGTGCTAGTGAGTAAGGCATGAATCCCTTTGTTTGTGTGTTTGTGTGTGTGTGTGTGTCCCTGTGGTGTTTGTGAGTTAAGACCCTGCCTGTGTGTGTGTGTGTATGTATGTATGTGTGTGTGTCTTTGCGGTGTATTTGATTGGGGGAGTGTGTCCCCATCTGTGTGTATGTGTGTGTGTGTGTGACCCTGTGGTGTGTGAGTGGAGGGATAAGTCCCTGTGTGTGGGGGGTTGGAGGGGTGTGTATGTCCCTGTGGTGTGTGAGAATGGGAGGATGAGTTCTGTCTGTGTGTGTTTGTGTGTCCCTTTTGTGTGTGAGAGTGGGTGGTTGAGTCCCCGTCTGTGTGTGTGTTTGTGTGTGTGTGTGTGTGTGTGTGTCTGTGGTGTATTTGATTGGGAGAGTGATCCCCATTTGTGTGTGTGTTTTGTGTGTGTGTGTGTGTGTGACCCTGTGGTGTGTGTGAGTGGAGGGATAAGTCCCTGTGTGTGGGGGTGTGTGTGTATGTCCCTGTGGTGCGTGAGAATGGGGGGATGAGTTCTCTCTGTGTGTGTTTGTGTGTCCCTGTTGTGTGTGTGAGTGGGTGGTTGAGTCCCCGGTGTGTGTGTGTGTGTGTGTGTGTCCCTGTGGTGTGTGTGAGTGGGGGAAGAGTCCCCGTCTTTGTGTATGTGTGTTTGTTCATGTGTTGTGTCTGAGTGTGTCCCTGTGTTATGTGTGAGTGGGTGGTGAGCCCCGTCAGGGTGTGTGTGTGTGTGTGTGTGTGTGTTAGTCCCTCTGTTGTGTGTGAGTGGGGGGATGAGTCCTCATGTGTGTCTGTGTGTGTGTGTGTGTGTGTCCCTGTGTTGGTTGTGAGTTGGGGGATGAGTTCCCTTCTATGTGTGTATTTGTGTGTGTCCATGTGGTGCTAGTGAGTGGGGGAATGAGTGCCCGTGTGTGTGTGTGTGTGTCCCTCTGTTATGTGTAAGGTGGGGGGGTGAGTCCCCGTCTATGTGTGTGTGTGTGTCTTTTTGTGTGTCCTGTGGTGTGTGTGAATGGGGCAATGAGTCAGCGTCTTTGTGTGTGTGTGTCTGTGTGTGTGTCCCTGTGTTGTGTGTTTGGGGGAGTGTGTCCTCGTGTGTGTGTGTGTGTGTGTGTGTCCCTGTGGTGTGTGTCAGTGGGGGGATGAGTCCCGTCTTTGTGTGTGTGTTTGTGTGTCCCGGTGTTGCTTGTGAGTGGAGGGATGAGTCCCGTCTATGTGTGTGTGTGTGTCCCTGTGTTGTGTGTGAGTGGGTGTATGAATCCCCGTTTGTGTGTGTTTCCCTCTGGTGTGTGTGAGTGGGGGGATGAGTCCGCGTCTCTGTGTGTGTGTGTGTCCCTGTGGTGTGTGTGTGTGGGTGTCCCCCTCGGTGTGTGTGTGTTTGTGTGTGTCCCTGTGTTGTATGTGAGTGTGGGAATGAGTCCGCGTCTGCGTGTGTGTGTTTGTGTGTGTCCCTGTGGTGTGTGTGAATGGGGAGTGAGTCTCCTTCTGTGTGTGTCCCTGTATTGTGTGTTAGTGGGGGGGTGAGTCCATGTCTATGTGTGTGTGTGTGTGTGTGTCCCTTTGGTGTGTGTGAGTTGGGGGATGAGTCCCTGTCTGTGTGTGTGTGTGTGTGTCCCTGTGGTGTGTGTGAGTGTGGCAATCTGTGCCGTCTGTTTGTGTGTCCCTGTGTTGTGTGTGAGTCGGGGATGAGTCCAGTCTGTGTGTGTGTGTGTGTGTGTGTGTGTGTGTGTCCCTGTTTTGTGTGTGTGGTGGGGGGTGAGTCCCCGTCTGTGTGTGTGTGTGTGTGTTTCACTGTGGTGTGTGTGAGTGGGGGGATGAGTCCGCGTCTGTGTGTGTGTGTGTGTGCATGTGTATGTGTGTGTGTGTGTGTGTGTGTGTGTCCCTGTGTTGTGTGTGAGTGGGCGGATGAATCCGCGCGTGTGTGTGTCCCTCTGGTGTCTGTGAGTGGGGTGTGAGTCCCCATCTGTTTGTGTCTTTTTGTGTCCCTGTGTTGTGTGTGAGTGGTGGAATGAGTTCCCTTCTATGTGTGTGTGTGTGTTTGTCCATGTGGTGTGTATGAGTGTGGGGATGAGTCCCATCTGTCTCTGTGTGTGTGTCACTGTGGTGTGAGTGAGTGGGGGGATGAGTCCCTTCTCTTTGTGTGTGTGTGTCCCTGTGGTGCTAGAGAGTGGGGCATGAGTCCCTTTGTGTGTGTGTGTGGTGGGGGGATGAGTCCCCTTCTGTTTGTGTGTGTGTGTGTGCCTGTGGTGTATTTGATTGGGAGAGTGATCCCCATCTGTGTGTGTGTATTGTGTGTGTGACCCTGTGGTGTGTGTGACTGGAGGGATAAGTCCCTGTGTGTGTGTGTGTGTGTCCCTTTGTTGAGTGTGAGTGGGTGGATGAATCCCCGTCTGTGTGTGTTTCCCTCTGGTGTCTGTGAGTGGGGGGTGAGTCCCCATCTGTTTGTGTCTTTTTGTGTCCCTGTGTTGTGTGTGAGTGGTGGAATGAGTTCCCTTCTATGTGTGTGTGTGTGTTTGTCCATGTGGTGTGTGTGAGTGTGGGGATGAGTCCCATCTGTCTGTGTGTGTGTGTCACTGTGGTGTGAGTGAGTGGGGGGATGAGTCCCTTCTCTTTGTGTGTGTGTGTCCCTGTGGTGCTAGTGAGTGGTGCATGAGTCCCTTTGTGTGTGTGTGTGGGGGGGGGGATGAGTCCCCTTCTGTTTGTGTGTGTGTGTGTGTGCCTGTGGTGTATTTGATTGGGAGAGTGATCCCCATCTTTGTGTGTGTATTGTGTGTGTGTGTGTGTGTGTGTGTGAGTGGAGGGATAAGTCCCTGTTGTCCCTTTGTTGAGTGTGAGTGGGTGGATGAATCCCCGTCTGTGTGTGTTTCCCTCTGGTGTCTGTGAGTGGGGGGTGAGTCCCCATCTGTTTGTGTCTTTTTGTGTCCCTGTGTTGTGTGTGAGTGGTGGAATGAGTTCCCTTCTATGTGTGTGCGTGTGTTTGTCCATGCGGTGTGTGTGTGTGGGGGGCGATGAGTCCCATCTGTCTGTGTGTGTGTGTCCCTGTGGTATGTGTGAGTGTGGGGATGAGTCCCGTCTCTTTGTGTGTGTGTGTCTCTCTGGTGTGTGTGAGTGGGGGGATGAGTTCTGTATGTGTGTGTGTTTCCCTGTGTTGTTGTGAGTCAGGGGATGTGATCCCATCTCTGTGTGTGTGTGTGTGTGTGTATGTATGTGTGTGTCCCTCTGGTGTGTGTGAGTGGGTCGATGAGTCCCCGTCTGTGTGTGTGTGTTTGTCCCTGTGGTATGTGGGAGTGGACGGATGAGTCCAACTCTGTGTGTTTGTGTGTGTGTGTGCCTCTGTTGTGTGTGAGTGGGGGGTGAGTCCCGCTCTTTGTGTGTGTGTTTGTGTGTCCGCACAGGGTGTGTGAATGGGGGGGATGAGTCCCCTTCTGTTTGTGTGTGTGTGTGTCCCTGTATTGTGTGTGAGTGGGGGGATGAGTCCCCTTCTATGTGTGTATGTGTGTGTGTCCATGTGGTGCTAGTGAGTGGGGCATGAGTCCCTGTGTGTGTGTGTGTGTCACTCTGTTGTGTGTGAGTGGGTGGGTGAGTCCCCGTCTATGTGTGTGTGTGTGTGTGTGTGTGTGTGTGTGTGTGCCTGTGGTGTATTTGATTGGGAGAGTGATCCCCATCTGTGTGTGTGTTTTGTGTGTGTGTGTGTGTGACCCTGTGGTGTGTGTGAGTGGAGGGATAAGTCCCTGTGTGTGTGTGTGTGTGTCCCTTTGTTGAGTGTGAGTGGGTGGATGAATCCCTGTCTGTGTGTGTTTCCCTCTGGTGTCTGTGAGTGGGGGGTGAGTCCCCGTCTGTTTGTGTCTTTTTGTGTCCCTGTGTTGTGTGTGAGTGGTGGAATGAGTTCCCTTCTATGTGTGTGTGTGTGTGTGTCCATGTGGTGTGTGTGTGTGGGAGGATGAGTCCCATCTGTCTGTGTGTGTGTGTCCCTGTGGTGTGTGTGAGTGTGGGGATGAGTCCCGTCTCTTTGTGTGTGTGTGTCCCTCTGGTGTGTGTGAGTGGGGGGATGAGTTCTGTATGTGTGTGTGTTTCCCTGTGTTGTTGTGAGGCAGGGGATGTGATCCCATCTGTGTGTGTGTGTGTATGTATGTGTGTGTCCCTCTGGTGTGTGTGAGTGGGTCGATGAGTCCCCGTCTGTGTGTGTGTGTCCCTGTGGTGTGTGTGAGTGGGGGGATGAGTCCCGTCTGTGTGTGTGTGGGTGTGTGTGTGTCCCTGGGTTGTGTGTTAGTTGGGGGTTCAGTCCCCGTCTGTGTGTGTGTGTGTGTGTCCCTGTGGTATGTGGGAGTGGACGGATGAGTCCCCCTCTGTATGTTTGTGTGTGTGTGTGTGTGTGTGTGTGTGCCTCTGTTGTGTGTGAGTAGGGGGTGAGTCCCCCTCTTTGTGTGTGTGTTTGTGTGTCCGCACGGGGTGTGTGAGTGGGGGGGATGAGTCCCCTTCTGTTTGTGTGTGTGTGTGTGTGTCCCTGTATTGTGTGTGAGTGGGGGGATGAGTCCCCTTCTATGTGTGTATGCGTGTGTGTCCATGTGGTGCTAGTGAGTGGGGCATGAGTCCCTGTGTGTGTGTGTGTGTGTCTGTCCCTGTGGTGGGTGTGAGTGGGGCTTTAAGACCCTGCCTGGGTGTGTGTGTGTGTGTCCCTGTGGTGTATTTGATTGGGGGAGTGAGTCTCCATCTGTGTGTGTGTGTTTGTGTGTGTGCGTGTGACCCTGTGGTGTGTGTGGGTGGAGGGATAAGGCCCTGTGTGTGTGTGTATATGTGTATGTCCCTGTGGTGTGTGATAATGGGGGGATGAGTTCTGTCTTTGTGTGTGTTTGTGTGTCCCTGTTGTATTTGTGAGTGGGTGGTTGAGTCCCTGTCTGTGTGTGTGTGTGTGTGTTTGTGTGTGCCTGTGGTGTGTGTGAGTGTGGGGGTGATTCCCCCTCTGTGTGTGTGTGTGTTCCTGTGGCGTGTGTGAGTGAGTGGATGAGTCCTGTCTCTTTGTGTGTGTGTGTGTCCCTGTGGTGTGTGTGATTGGGGGGATGAGTCCCCTCTGTGTGTGTTTCTCTGTGGTGTGTGTGAGTGGGGGGATGAATCCTCGTCTGTGTAGGTTTGTGTGTCTTTGTCCATGTGGTGTGTGTGAGTGGGGGGATGAGTCGCCTCTGTTTTTGTGTTTGTGTCCCTGTGGTGTGTGTGAGCATGGGTATGATTCCCTTGTGTGTGTGTGTGTATGTGTGTGTGTCTCTGAGTTTAATACTACATTGCAGTGAAGTCTAAGGCTTTCCAAACATGCTGAAATGTGCTTATTTCTCTATTTCAAGGCTACATTGCCTTGTATGACACACATTTACAATTCTAGGCTCTTTTAAGTAAATAATAGAGGTTTCATACACTGTTTACTGAGCTCTTTACTGTAATTAAGGAATTCCTAGATCATAGATTTCTTTTATACCCTAACAACAGACTTTAAGAAGTGTTTCCTGCATGTTCTATGCAAGTTCTCATCTATTTACTGTTATTTTTCAGAATTACTGATGTTTTCTTGTAGTTTCCAATATTAGGCCTTCTTGTCAAAGTATAAACATTGGGAATATGGACAAACAACTTCCCACACTGTTATGAACCTGAGAAGCTCGGGAACATTGTCTCTCACTATGTTATAGAGTTTAATGCTTCATTGCAGTGAAGTCTAAAACTTTCTCCAGTTGCTTAATTGTGCTTATTTCTCTCTTTCAAGCCTTATGTGACACACATTTACAGTTCTAGGCTCTTTTAAATAAAAAATATAGGAGTCATATAATGTTTAAAGTGCTGTTATGAACTGAAGAAGCTTGAGAACATTGTCCCTCAACTATATTGTAGAGTGTAATGCTACATTACAGTGAACTGAAGGCTTTCAAAGCTGCTCAATTTGCTTATTTCTCTCTTTGAAGCCTTGTGTGATACACATTTAAAGTTCTAGGCGACTTTAAGTAAATAAAAGAGGTTTCATACACTGTTTAATGTGCTCTTAACTGTAATAGAGGTTTCCTGGATCTTAAATACCTTTTTCTACACTAAGAACTGACTTGGAGAATCTGTTTCAGCTGTTCTAAATGAGTACTCATCTATTTACTGTCATTTTCTGTGAATTATTCATGTTTTCATGTAGTTTCCTATATTAGGCCTTCTTGTCCAAGTATAAGCATAGCCCACATATACAAACAACTTCCAACATACTGTTATGAACAGAAGAAGCTCAGGAATATTGTCTCTCAACTATGTTATAGAGTGTAATACTACATTGCAGTGAAGTGTAAGGCTTTCCAAAGTTGCTTAATGTGTTTATTTCTCAATTTCAATTGTGTTCTGCCTTGTATGACATACATTTACCATTCTAGGCTCCTTTAAGTAAACAATATAGGACTCTCACACTGTTTCATATGATCTTAATTCTAATTAAGGATTTCCTGCATCATAGATACCTTTAATAAACAAACAAAGGACTTGGAGTAATGTTCTATAGATGTTCTATGCAAGTTCTCATCTATTTACTGTTATTTTTCCAGAATTACTGATGTTTTCTTGTCATTTCCAATATCAGGCCTTCTTGTCAAAGTATAAACATTGGGAATATGGACAATTTCCCACACACGGTTATGAACCAGAGAAGCTCGGGATCATTGTCTCTAACTATGTTATAGAGTTTAATGCTACATTGCAATGAAGTTTAAGGCTTTCTCCAGTTGCCAAATTGTGATTATTTCTCTCTTTCAAGCCTTTTGTGACACATATTTACAGTTCTAGGCTCCTTTAAGTAGAAAATATAGGATTCATACACTGTTTAATGTTTTATCAACTCGAATTAAGGAATTCCTGGATGTTTTATACCTTTTCTACACTAAGAACTGACTTGGAGAATCTGTTTCACTTGTTCTAAATGAGTTCTCATCTATTTAATGTCATTTTCTCTGAATTATTCATGTTTTCATGTAGTTTCCTATATTAGGCCCTCTTGTCCAAGTATAAGCATTTCCCACATATACGAACAACTTCCTACACACTGTTATGAACAGAAGAAGCTCGAGATCATTGTCCCTCAACAATATTATACAGTGTAATGCTACATTACAGTGAACTGTAAGGCTTTCCAAAGCTGCTCAATTTGCTTATTTCTCTCTTTCAAGCATTGTCTGACACACATGTAAAGTTCTATGTTACTTTAAGTAAATAAAAGAGGTTTCATACACTGTTTAATGTGCTCTTAACTCTAATTAAGGATTTCCTTGAACTTAGATACCTTATCTACACAAAGAACTGACTTGGAGAATCTGTTGCAGCTATTCTAAATGAGTTCTCATCTATTTACTGACATTTTCTCTGAATTATTCATGTTTTCACGTAGTTTCCTATATTAGGCCTTCTTGTCCCAGTATAAGCATAGCCCACATATACAAACAATTTCCTACACACTGCTATGAACAGAAGAAGCTCAGGAATATTGTCTCTCAACTATGTTATAGGGTGTAATACTACATTGCAGTGAAGTGTAAGGCTTTCCAAAGCTGCTTAATGTGTTTATTTCTCTATTTCAAGGGTATTATGCCTTGTATGAGACATATTTACCGTTCTAGGCTCCTTTAAGTAAACAATGTAGGATGCATACACTGATTAATGTTCTCTCAACTCGAATTTGGGATTCCTGGATGTTAGATACATTTTCTACACTAAGAACTGACTTGGAGAATCTGTTTCGCTGTTCTAAATGAGTTCTCATCTATTTACTGTCTTTTTCTCTGAATTATTCATGTTTTCATGTAGTTTCCTATATTAGGCCTTCTTGTCCAAGTATAAGCATAGCCCACATATACAAACAACTTCCAACATACTGTTATGAACAGAAGAAGCTCAGGAATATTGTCTCTCAACTATGTTATAGAGTGTAATACTACATTGCAGTGAAGTGTAAGGCTTTCCAAAGTTGCTTAATGTGTTTATTTCTCAATTTCAATTGTGTTCTGCCTTGTATGACATACATTTACCATTCTAGGCTCCTTTAAGTAAACAATATAGGACTCTCACACTGTTTCATATGATCTTAATTCTAATTAAGGATTTCCTGCATCATAGATACCTTTAATAAACAAACAAAGGACTTGGAGTAATGTTCTATAGATGTTCTATGCAAGTTCTCATCTATTTACTGTTATTTTTCCAGAATTACTGATGTTTTCTTGTCATTTCCAATATCAGGCCTTCTTGTCAAAGTATAAACATTGGGAATATGGACAATTTCCCACACACGGTTATGAACCAGAGAAGCTCGGGATCATTGTCTCTAACTATGTTATAGAGTTTAATGCTACATTGCAATGAAGTTTAAGGCTTTCTCCAGTTGCCAAATTGTGATTATTTCTCTCTTTCAAGCCTTTTGTGACACATATTTACAGTTCTAGGCTCCTTTAAGTAGAAAATATAGGATTCATACACTGTTTAATGTTTTATCAACTCGAATTAAGGAATTCCTGGATGTTTTATACCTTTTCTACACTAAGAACTGACTTGGAGAATCTGTTTCACTTGTTCTAAATGAGTTCTCATCTATTTAATGTCATTTTCTCTGAATTATTCATGTTTTCATGTAGTTTCCTATATTAGGCCCTCTTGTCCAAGTATAAGCATTTCCCACATATACGAACAACTTCCTACACACTGTTATGAACAGAAGAAGCTCGAGATCATTGTCCCTCAACAATATTATACAGTGTAATGCTACATTACAGTGAACTGTAAGGCTTTCCAAAGCTGCTCAATTTGCTTATTTCTCTCTTTCAAGCATTGTCTGACACACATGTAAAGTTCTATGTTACTTTAAGTAAATAAAAGAGGTTTCATACACTGTTTAATGTGCTCTTAACTCTAATTAAGGATTTCCTTGAACTTAGATACCTTATCTACACAAAGAACTGACTTGGAGAATCTGTTGCAGCTATTCTAAATGAGTTCTCATCTATTTACTGACATTTTCTCTGAATTATTCATGTTTTCACGTAGTTTCCTATATTAGGCCTTCTTGTCCCAGTATAAGCATAGCCCACATATACAAACAATTTCCTACACACTGCTATGAACAGAAGAAGCTCAGGAATATTGTCTCTCAACTATGTTATAGGGTGTAATACTACATTGCAGTGAAGTGTAAGGCTTTCCAAAGCTGCTTAATGTGTTTATTTCTCTATTTCAAGGGTATTATGCCTTGTATGAGACATATTTACCGTTCTAGGCTCCTTTAAGTAAACAATGTAGGATGCATACACTGATTAATGTTCTCTCAACTCGAATTTGGGATTCCTGGATGTTAGATACATTTTCTACACTAAGAACTGACTTGGAGAATCTGTTTCGCTGTTCTAAATGAGTTCTCATCTATTTACTGTCTTTTTCTCTGAATTATTCATGTTTTCATGTAGTTTCCTAGATTAGGCCTTCTTGTCCAAGTATAAGCATTGTTCACATATACAACTTCCTACACACTGTTATGGACCCGAGAAGCTAAGGAATATTGTCTCTCAACTATGTTTTAGAGTTTAATGCTACAATGCAGTAAATTCTAGGCTTTCCCAGGCTGCTTATTTTTGCTTATTTCTCTCTTTCACATTTAAAGTTCTAGGCTACTTTAAGTAAATAATAGAAGTTTCATACACTGTTGAATGTGTATGAAATTAGAGATATGATATTTAATTAGAGATATGATATTTAATTAGAGATTTCCTGGATCTAGTTTCCTTTTCTCCAGTAACAACTGACTTGGAGAAATCTATTTCAGCTGTTCTATATGAGGTCTCATCTATTTACTCTTAATTTCTCTGTATCACTCATATTTTCTTGTAGTTTCATATATTATGCCTTCTTATACAAATATAAGCATTGCCCACATGGACAAACAACTTGCTACACACTGTTATTATGTTGACAAGCTAGGGTTAGGGTTAGGGTTAGGGTTAGGGTTAGGGTTAGGGTTAGGATTAGGGCTAAGATTAGGGCTACGGTTAGGGTAAAGGTTAGGGCTAAGGCTAGGGTTAGGGCTAGGGTTAGGGCTAGGGTTAGGGTTTGGGTTAGGGCTAGGGTTAGGTTTAGGGTTAGGGCTAGGGTTAATGTTAGGGCTAGGGGTCGGGGTAGGGTTAGGGCTAGGATTAGGGTTAGGGTTAGGGTTAGGGTTAGGTCAGGGCTAGGTTTAGGGTTAGGTCTAGGGTTAGGGTTAGGGTTAGGGCTAGGGTTAGGGTTAGGGTTAGGGCTAGGGTTAGGGTTTGGGCTAGGGTTAGGGTTATGGTTAGGGCTAGGGTTAGGGTTAGGGTTAGGGTTAGGGCTAGGGTTAGGATTAGGGTTAGCGATAGGGTTAGAGATAGGGTTAGGTTTAGGGTGAGGAAATATTGTCTTTCAACTCTGTTATAGAGTTTCATGCTACTTTTCAGTGATGTTTAAGGTTTTCCAAAGCTACTTAAATATGTTTATTTCTCTATTTCATGGATTTCTATCTTGTGTGACATACATTTATAGTTATGTGCTCCTTATAGTACATAATATAGGTTTTATACATTGTTTAATGAGCTCTTTACTGTAATTAAGGAATTCCTAGATCATAGATTTCTTTTATACCCTAACAACAGACTTGAAGAAGTGTTTACTACATGTTCTATGCAAGTTCTCATCTATTTACTGTTATTTGCCCTGAATTACTTATGTTTTCTTGTAGTTTCCAATATTAGGCCTTCTTGTCAAAGTATAAACATTGGGAATGTGGACAAACAACTTCCCACACACAGTTATGAACCTGAGAAGCTCGGGAACATTCTCTCTCACTGTGTTATAGAGTTTAATGCTACATATCAGTGAAGTCTAAGGCTTTCTCCAGTTGCTTAATTGTGCTTATTTGTCTCTTTCAAGCCTTATGGAACACACATTTACAGTTCTAGGCAATTTAAAGTAAAAAATATAGGAGTATACACTGTTTAATGTTCTCTCAACTCGAATTAAGGAATTCCTGGATGTTAGATACCTTTTCTACACTAAGAACTGACTTGAAGAATCTGTTTGACCTGTTCTAAACGAGTTCTCATCTATTTACTGTCATTTTCTCTGAATTATTCATGTTTTCATGTAGTTTCCTATATTAGGCCTTCTTGTCCAAGTATAAGCATTGCCCACATATACAAACAACTTCCTACACACTGTTATGAACAGAAGAAGCTCGAGAACATTGTCCCTCAACTATGTTATACAGTGTAATGCTCCATTACAGTGAACTGTAAGGCTTTCCAAAGCTGCTCAATTTGCTTATTTCTCTCTTTCAAGACTTGTGTGACACACATGTAAAGTTCTAGGTAACTTTAAGTAAATAAAAGAGGTTTCATACACTGTTTAATGTGCTCTTAACTCTAATTAAGGATTTTCTGGATCTTAGATACCTTTTCTACACTAAGAACTGACTTGGAGAATCTGTTGCAGCTATTCTAAATGAGTTCTCATCTATTTACTGACATTTTCTCTGAATTATTCATGTTTTCATGTAGTTTCCTATATTAGGCCTTCTTGTCCAAGTACAAGCATAGCCCACATATACAAACAACTTCCTACATACCATTATAAACAGAAGAAGCTCGGGAACATTGTCTCTCAACTATGTTTTAGAGTGTAGTACTACATTGCAGTGAAGTGTAAGGCTTTCCAAAGCTGCTTAATTTGTTTATTACTCTGTTTCAATGGTGTTCTGCCTTGTATGACATACATTTGCCGTTCTTTGCTCCTTTAAGTAAACAATATAGGATGCATACACTGTTTCATGTGATCTTAACTTTAATTAAGGATTTCCTGGATGGTAGATACCTTTTATAAACAAACAAAAGAGTTGGAGAAGTGTTTTAAACATGTTCTATGCGAGTTCTCATCTATTTACTGTTATTTTCCCAAAATTACTGATGTTTTCTTGTCATTTCCAATATTAGGCCTTCTTGTCAAATTATAAACATTGGGAATATGGACAAACAATTTCCCACACACAGTTATGAACCTGAGAAGCTCGGGATCATTGTCTCTCACTATGTTATAGAGTTTAATGCTACATTGCAGTAAATTCTAGGCTTTCCCCGGCTGCTTATTTGTGCTTATTTCTCTCTTTCAAGCTTTTTGTGACACACATTTAAAGTTCTAGGCTATTTTAAGTAAATAATAGAAGTTTAACACACTGTTTAATGTGCTGTTATATTTCATTAAAGATTTCCTTGATCTAGATTCCTTTTCTCCAGTAACAACTGACTTGGAGAAATCTGTTTCAGCTGTTCTATATGAGGTCTCATCTATTTATACTTAATTTCTCTGTATTACTCATATTTTCTTGTAGTTTCATATATTAGGCCTTCTTATCCAAATATAAGCATTGCCCACATGGACAAACAACTTGCTACATACTGTTATTATGCTGACAAGCTAGGGTTAGGGTTAGGGTTAGGGTTTGGTCTAGGGTTAGGTTTAGGGTTAGGGTTAGGGATAGGGTTAGGATTAGGGTTAGGACTAGGGTTAGGGTTAGGGTTAGGGCTAGGAATAGGGTTAGGGTTAGGATTAGGTTTAGGGCTAGGGTTAGGGTTAGGGCTAGGGTTATGGTTAGGGTTAGGGCTAGGGCTAGGGCTAGGGTTAGGGTTAGGGCTAGGTTTAGGGTTAGGACAGGGTTAGGGTTAGTGTTAGGGCTAGGGTTAGGGTTAGGGTTAGTCTTAGTGTTAGTGTTAGGGTTAGGGTTAGCGAAAGGGTTAGGGATAGGGTTAGGTTTCGGGTGAGGGAATATTGTCTTTCAACTCTGTTATAGAGTTTCATGCTATTTTTCAGTGATGTGTAAGGGTTTCCAAAGCTACTTAAATATGTTTATTTTTCTCTTTCATGGATTTCTGTCTTGTATGACATACATTTATAGTTATGTGCTCCTTTTAGTACATAATATAGGTTTTATACATTGTTTAATCATCTCTTTAGTGTAATTAAGGTTTTCCTGGATCTTAGATAGCTTTTCTACACTAACAACTGACTTGGAGCATTGCTTTTCTATATGTCTTATGTGAGTTCTTCTCTATTTACTATTATTTTCTCTGAATTACTGTTTTCTTCTCGTTTCCAATATTAGTCCTTCTTGTCCAAGTATAAGCATCACACACACACAAACAGACCAGACTCACTCCCCCACTCACACACACCACAGGGACAAACACGCACACACACACACACACAGACGGGGACTCATACCCTCACTCACACACACCACAGGGACACACACACACACACAGGACTCATCCACACACTCACACACACCACATGGACACCCACACACAAGAAGGGAACCCATCACCACACTCACACACATCACAGGGACACAGACACACACAAACAGATGGGGACACATCCCCTCCTACTCACACACACCACAGGGACACAAACACGAACACATAGGGACTCATCCCCCCACTAACACACACCACAGGGACACACACACTCATATACATAGGGGAATCACCCCTCACTCACACACAACACAGGAACACACACACACACAAACGGGATTCATCCCTCCACTCATACACAACACAGGGACACACACACATACACACACACACAAAGATAGGACTCACCCCTCCACTCACACAACCACGGGGACACACACACACATATACACACATTCGGGGACTCACCCGACACACACACAAACCACAGGACAAACACATACACACAGACGGGGACTCATCCCCTAACTCACACCACAGTGACACACACACACACACACACACACATAGACGGGAACTCACCCCCCCATTCACGTACAACATAGGGACACTCACACACACACATAGAGAAGGGGACTTACCCCCACACTCACACACACCTCAGGGGCACACACACACACACACACAGATGGGGACTTACCCCCCCCACTCACACACACCACAGGGAAATACACACAGACCAGGATTCATCCACCCACTCACACACAACACGGGGACACAAACACAAACATAGACGGGACTCATCCCCCCACTCACAAGCAACACAGGGACACACACACACACACACACACACACACAAACAAAGACGGGACTCATCCCCTCACTCACACACACCACAGGGACACACACACACACACACACACACACACAGAGATGGGGACTCAACCCCCAACTCACACACCACAATAAAAACACACACACAGACGGGGACACATCCCCTCACCCACACACAAAACAGGGACACACACACACACACACACACAGACGGGGCTCACCCCCAACTCACACACAGCACAGTGACACACACACACCCACACATACACACACAGACAGGGACTCATCCCCCAACTCACCCACACCACAGGGACACACACACACACACATACACACAGACAGAGACTCACTCATACACACCACAGGGACACACACAGACAGGGATACACCCCCACTCACACACAACACAGGGACACACACACACAGACGGAGACTCTCTCATACACACCACAGGGACACACACACACAAACACACACATGGGGACTCAATCCCCCGCTCACACACACCACAGGGACACGGAGACACAAATACACACTCACAGAGACGGGGACTCACCCCCCAACTCACACACAGCACAGTGACACACACACAGCCACACATACACACACAGACAGGAACTCATCCCCCAACTCACCCACACCACAGTGACACACAAACACACACACAGACGGGACTCAACCCCCCACTCACACACACCACAGGGACACATACACTCACACAAGACGGGGACTAATACCCCCCTCACACACAACACAGGGACACATACACTCACACACACAGATGGGGACTCACCCCCCACTTACATATAAAACAGGGACACACACACAAACATACACACACGGGGACTCACCCCCGCCATGACACTCACAACACAGGGACACAAACACACAAACATACACACACACACAAACGGGACTCAAACACTCACATACACTGCAGGGACACACACATAAACACACACACCCACACAGAAAGAGTGGGACTCACCCCTTGACTAACACACACAACAGGGACACACACACACACAACAGACACACGGGGACTAAACCCCCACTCACACACACCACAGGGACATATAAACACACACAAAAACACACACACAAAGAGACAGGGACTCATACCCCACTCACACACACCGCAGGGACACACACCCACACACACATAGATGGGGACTCATCCCCCCACTGACACACACCACAGGGACACAAACACACACACACACACAGACGGAGAATCACCACCCGACTAACATACACCACAGGGACAAAAATACAGACACACAAACATAGTCTGGGACTCACTCCCCTACCGACACACACCACAGGGACACACACACACACACACACACACAGACGGGGACTCAACTCCCCATTCACACACAACACAGGGACACAAACACACATACACACATTCGGGGACTCACCCCCCACTGACACATACCACAGGGACACACACACACAGACATACACACACGGAGACTCACCCCCGCCACCACACACACTCATACACACCAAAGGAACACACACACACAAACTCACACACACAAAAAAATAGACGGGGACTCACCCCCACACACACACACACACACACACACAAGGGGACTCACCCCCCCCACCACACATACAACACAGGGACAAATACACACACACACAGTTGGGACTCATCCCCCCACTCACATACCAAAAAGGACACATGCACACATACAGATGGGACTCATCCCCACGCTCACACATAGCACAAAGACACACACAAACAGACGGGACTCAACCAACACTCACATACACCGCAGGGACACACACATAAATACACACACCCACACACAAAGAGGGGGACTCACCCCCTGACTATCACACACAACAGGGACACACACACACACACAACAGACACACGGGGACTCAACCCCCCACTCACACACACAACAGGGACACACACACACAAACACACACACAAAGAGACAGGGACTCATACCCTACTCACACACAACACAGGGACACACACCCACACAAACATAGAAGGGGACTCACTGCCCAACTCACACACACCACAGGGACACACAGAAACAAACACACACACACAGACGTGGAATCACTCCCCATCTCACACACACCACAGGGACACAAACACACACACACAAAGACGGAGAATCACTACCCGAGTAACACACACCACAGGGACAAAGAAACACACACACACACATGGGGACTCACCCCTCCCACCACACACACAACACAGGGACAAACACATACACACACACACACACACACAGCCGGGACTCATCCCCCCACTCACACACCCAACAAGGACACACGCACAAACACACACACACAGAGATGGAGAATCACCACCCAATTAACACACACCACTGGGACAAAAACACAGACACACAAACATAGTCTGGGACTCACTCCACCACCCACACACACCCCAGGGACACACACACACACAAACACACACACACACACACACACATGGGGACTCAACTCCCCACTCACACACAACACAGGGACACAAACACACACACACAGACGGGGACTCACCCCCCAATCACACATACCACAGGACACACACACATACATACACACACGGGGACTCACCCCCGCCACCACACACACAACATAGGGATGCACACACACAAACATACACACACACAGAAACTGGGACTCATCCCCCCACTCAAACACCCAACAAGGACACACGCACTCATACAGTCGGGACTCATCCCCACCCTCACAGACACCACAAAGACACACACACACACACACACACACACACACACAGAGACGGGACTCAACCCACACTCACATACACCGCAGGGACACACACACAAACACACACACCCACACACACAGACGGGGACTCACACCCTGACTAACACACACCACAGGGACACACACACACGCACACACAAACACAAACACAGACGGGGACTCAACCCCACACTCAAACACCACACAGGTAAACACAGACAAACACACACAAAAAAGGATGGGACTCATCCCTACACTCACACACACCGCAGGGACACACACACAAACACAGACGGGTGGAAACACCCACTCACATACACCACAGGGACACACACACACAGACGGGGACTCACCCACCAACTCACACACAAACCACAGTGACACACACACACACACACAGACGGAAACTCACCCCCCACTTACACACAACACAGGGACACACACAAACACACACAAACGCAGACGGAACTCTTGCCCCCACTCACAGACAGCACAGGGACAAACACACACCCACACACAGACGGGGACTCATCTTCCCACTCACACACACCATAATGTCATAAACACACACACACACAAACACACACACACACAGATGGGGACTCACCCCACGACTACCAAACACCACAGGGACACCCACACACAAACACACACGGGTACTCAACCCCCCACATACACACCACAGGGACACATACACACACACAAACAAGACGGGGACTAATACCCCACTCACACACACCACAGGGACACAAACACACACACACACACAGACAGGACACATACCCCCACTCACACACACCACAGGGACACACAGACACAAACACACACACACACAGATGGGGACTCACCCCCCAACTCACACACACCACAGTGACACACACACACCCACACACCCACACACACAGACAGTGACTCATTCCCCCACTCACACACAACACAGGGACACAAAAAAACACACACATACACAAACAGAAAGGGACTCATCCCCCAAATCACCCACACCACAGGGACACACAAACACATACACAGACGGGACTCATCCCCCCACTCACATACACCACAGATACACACACACACACACACACAGACGGGGACCTTTCACCCCAGTCACACACAACACAGGGACACACACACACACACACACACACACACACACAGACGGAGACTCTTTCATACACACCACAGGGACACACACACACAAACACAGACAGGGATACACCCCCACTCACACACAACACTGGGACACACACATACACATACAGACCAGGCTCACCCCCAACTCACACCCACCACAGACACAAACACACACACACACACGTAGACGGGAACTCATCCCCCCACAAACACACACCACAGGGACACAAACACACACACACACAGACTCACCCCCCACTCATATATAAAACAGGGACACACACACACACATACACACACGGGGAATCACCCCCCGCTACCACACACACAACACAGGGACACAAACACACAAACATACACACACATACAAAAGGGAATCAATCCTCCCACTCACAAACAACACAAGGACACACACAAACACACATGGGGACTCACCCCCCCACCACACACACAACACAGGGACAAACACACACACACACAGGGACTCATCCCCCCCACTCACACACACCACAGGGACAAAAAGACACACACACACAGATGGGTACTCATCTCCCCACTCACACACGCCAAAGGGACACACACACACACACAGACACACACAGACGGGGCTCAACCCCCAACTCACACATACCACAGTGACACACACACACACACACACACACACATAGACGGGGACTCATCCCCCCACTCACACACACCACAGGGACCCAAACACACACACACAGACGGAGAATCACCACCCGACTAACACACACCACAGGGACAAAAAACACACACAAAAACACAGACTGGGACTCACCCCCCCACCTACACAGACCACAGGACACACACACACACACAGGGACTCATCCCCCCACTCACACAAACCACAGGGACAAAAACACACACACAGACAGGTACTCATCCCCCCACTCACACAAACCACAGGGACAAAAACATACACAGACAGGTACTCATCCCCCCACTCACACACAGACAGGGACGCACACACACACACACACAAACACACACACACACACAGACGGGGCTCATTCCTTAACTCACACACACCACAGAGACCCATACACACACACAAACGCAGAGACCCGGACTCATTGCCCCACTCACACACACCACAAGGAAACAGACACACACACACACACACAAACAGAAGGGGACTCACCCAACCAATCACACACACCAAAGGAACACACACACACACAAAGATGGGCTTCAACCCCCACTCACATACACCACAGGGACACACAAACACACACACAGACACAGACGGGGACTCACCCACCAACTCACACACAAACCACAATGACACACGCACACACACCAAGACAAACACACGGAGACTCACCCCCCCACTCACACACAACACAGGGACACACACAGAAACACACACAAACACAGACGGGACTCATCCCCCCACTCACAGACAGCACAGGGACAAACACACACACACACACAGACAGGGACTCATCTTCCACTCACACACACCACAGTGTCATAAACACACACACACACACACATACACAGACGGGAACTCACTCCATGACTAACACGTACCACAGGGACACATACACACACACACGGGGACTCAAACCCCACTCACACACACCACAGGGACACATACACACACACATACACACACACACACACAGATGGGACACATCCCCCACTCACACAATCCACAGGGACACAAATCCCCCCACACAAAGACAGGGACTAACCCTCCACTCACACACCCCACAGGGACACACACGCACACACGGTGACTCACTCACCCCACTCACACACAACACAGGGACAACATACACACACACAGACAGGGAATCATCAACCAACTCACACACACCACAGGGACACACAAACTCACAGATGGGACTCATCCCCCAACTCACACACACCACAGGGACACACACACAGAGACAGGGATTCACTAATACACACCACTAGGACACACACACATACACAGACAGGGACATACATCCCCACTCACACACAACACAGGGACACACACACACACACAGATGTGGACTTACTCATAAATACCATAGGGACACACACACACACACACAAGGAATCATACCCCCACTCACACACACCACAGGACACACAGACACACACAAATGGGACTCATACACACCACAGGGACACACTCCCACACACACATAGACTTGGAATCACCCCACCACTCACACACACCACAGGGACACACACACAGATGGGGACTCACTGCCCAAGTCACATACATCACAGGGAAACAAACACAGACACACACAGACACACAGACCATGACTCACTCATACACACCACAGGGACACACACAGACACACACACACCGGGACTCATCCCCCCATTCACACACACCACAGTGACACACATACAAACATACACAGAGACTGGGACTCACCCTAACCCTAACCCTAGCCCTAACCTTAACCCTAGCCCTAACCCTAACCCTAACCCTAACTCTAACTCTAACCCTAGCACTAAACCTAAACCTAAACCTAATCCTACCCCTAACTCTAATTTTAATCCTAACCCTAGCCTTAACCCTAACCCTAGCACTAAAGCTAACCCTAACCCTAGCCCTAACCCTAACCCTAGCCCTAGCCCTAACCCTAACCCTAACACTTGCCGTAACCCTAATCCTAACCCTAGACCTAACCCTAGCTTGTCAGCATAATAACAGTGTGTAGCAAGTTGTTCGTCCATGTGAGCAATGCTTATATTTGAATAAGAAGGCCTAATATATGAAACTACAAGAAAATATAAGTGATACAGAGAAATTAAGGGTAAATAGATGGGACCTCAAATAGAACAGCTGAAACAGGTTTCTCCAAGTCAGTTGTTACTGGAGAAAAGAATCTAGATCCAGGAAATCTTTAATTGAATATAAAAGCACATTAATTGGTGTATGAAACTTCTATTATTTACTTAAAGTAGCCTAGAACTTTAAATGTGTGTCACACAAGGCTTGAAAGCACAAATAAGCAGCCAGGAAAAGCCTAGAATTTACCTCGTGTTGCATAAGAATTCTAAAACATAGTTCAGAGACAATATTCCCAATCTTCTCGGGTCCATAACAGTGTGTTGGAAGTTGTTTGTATATGTGGGCTATGCTTATACTTGGACAAGAAGGCCTAATAAAGGAAACTACATGAAAACATGAATAATTCAGATGAAATGACAGTAAATAGATGAGAACTCATTTAGAACAGCTGAAACAGATTCTCAAAGTCAGTTCCTGGTGTAGAAAAGTATCTAATATCAAGGAATTCCTTAATTCGAGTTGAGAGAACATTAAACAGTGTATGAATCCTATATTTTTTTTACTTAAGGGAGCCTAGAACTTTAAATGTATATCACACAAACCTTGAAAGAGAGAAATAAGCAAATTAAGTAGCTTTGGAAAGCCGTACACTTCACTGAAATGTATCATTAAACTCTATCACATAGTTGAGAGACAATGTTCCTGAGCTTTACAGGTTCATAAAGTGTTTAGGTAGTTGTTTATCCATGTTCCCAATGCTTATACCTGGACAAGAAGGCCTAATGTTAGAAACTACAATAAAACATCGGTAACCCTAACCCTTACCCTAACCCTAACCCTTACCCTTACCCTAACCCTAACCCTAACCCTAGCCCTAACCCTAGCCATAACCCTAGCCCTAAACCTAACCCTAGCCCTAACACTAACCCTAACCCTAATCCTAACCCTAGCCCTAACACTAACCCTAACCCTACCCCTAAACCTAACCACAGCCCTAACCCTAATCCTAACCCTAACCTAGCTTGTCAGCATAATAACAGTGTTTGTCCATGTGGGCAATGCTTATATATGGATAAGAAGGCCTAATATATGAAACTACAAGAAAATATGAGTAATACAGAAAAATTAAGAGTAAATAGATGAGACCTCATATAGAACAGCTGAAACAGATTTCTCCAAGTTACTGGAGAAAAGACTCTAGATCCAGGAAATCTTTAATTAAATAAAATAGCACATTAAAGAGTGTATGAAACTTCTATTATTTACCTAAAGTAGCCTAGAACTTTACATGTGTGTCACACAAGGCTTGAAAATGAGAATTAAGCAGCTAGGAAAAGCCTAGAATTTACTGCATTGTAGCATTAAATTCTAAAACATAGTTGAGAGACAATATTCCAGATCTTCTCAGGTCCATAACAGTGTGTAGGAACTTGTTTGTATATGTGGACAATGCTTATACTTGGACAAGAAGGCCTAATATAGGAAACTACACGAAAACATGAATAATGCAGAGAAAATGACAGTAAATAAATGAGAACTAGTTTAGAACAGCTGAAACAGATTCTCCATGTCAATTCTTAGTGTAGAAAAGGTATCTATGATCCAGGAAATCCTTAATTAGCGTTAAGAGCACATTAAACAGTGTATGAATCCTATATTGTATACTTAAAGGAGCCAAAATGGTAAATGTGTGTCAAACTTAAAGGAGCCTAGAACGGTAAATGTGTGCCATACAAGGCAGAATACCATTGAAATAGAGAAATAAACACATTAAGCAGCTTTGGAAAGCCTTAGACTTCACCGTAATGTAGCATTAAACTCTATGTTCCCAAGTTCCGCAGGTTCATAAGAGTGTGCAGGAAGTTGTATGTCCATGTGGCTAATGCTTATACTTTAACTAGAAGGCTTAATATAGGGAACTACATGAAAACATGAGCAATTCAGAGAAAATGAGACAAAATAAATGAGAAATCATTTTGAACAAGTGAAATAGATTCTCCAAGTCAGTTGTTAATGTAGAAAAGGCATCTAAGATCTAGGAAATCCTTAATTACAGTCAAGAGCCTTTTCAACAGTCAATGAAACATCTATTATTTACCTAAAGGAGCCTAGAACAGTCAATGTGTGTCATAAAAGGAAGAATGTCATTGAAAGAGAGAAATAAGCACATTTAATCAGCTTTGGAAAGCATTAGACTTCACTGTAATGTAGCATTAAACTCTATCACATAATTGAGAGACAATGTTCCCAAGCTTCTCAGGTTCATAACAGTGTTTAGGAAGTTGTTTTTCATATTCCAATGTGTATACTTGGATGAGAATGCCTAATACTGGAAACTAAAAGAAAACATATGTAATTCAGAGAAATGACAGAAAATAGATGAGAACTGGCATGGAACACATAGAAAACACTTTTCCGAGTAAGTTGTTTGCATAGAAAGGTATCTAGCATCAAGGAATTTCTTAATTAGAGTTAAGAACACATTTAACAGTGTAGGAAACCTCATTTATTTACTTAAAGTAGCCTAAAACTTTAAATGTGTGTCATACAGGGCTGGAAAGAGAGAAATAAGCAGAATTAAGAAACTTTGGAAAGCCTCAGACTTCACTGTAATGTAGCAGTAAACTATCACATATTTGAGAGACAATGTTCCCAAGCTTCTAAGGTTCATAACAGTGTGTAGGAAGTTGTTTGTCCATGTTCCCAATGCGTATACTTGGAAGAGAAGATCAAATATTGGAAACTACAAGAAAACATCAGTAATTCAGAGAAAATGACAAAAGATGAGAACTGGCACAGAAAATGTAGAAAACTCTAGTCCAAGTATGTTGTTTGGGTATAAAGGTCTCTAAGTTCAAGGAATTTCTTAATTAGACTTAAGAGCACATTTGACAGTGTAGGAAACCTCATTTATTTACTTAAAGTACCCTAGAACTTTAAATGTGTGTCATACAAGGCTTGAAAGAGAGAAATAGCACAATTAGGCAGTTGTGTAAAGCTTTACACTTCCCTGCATTGTAGCATTAAACTAAAATGTAGTTGAGAGCAAATGTTCTTAAGCTTCTCAGGTTCATAAGTGTGTAGGAAGTTGTTGGACATGTGGGCACTGCTTATACTTGGACAAGAATGCCTAATATAAGAAACCACATGAAAACATGAGTAATTCAGAGAAAATGACAGTAAATAGATGACAACTAGTTTCGCACAGATGAAACAGATTCTCCAAGTCAGTTGTTAGTGTAGAAAAGGCATCTAAGATCCAGGAAATCCTTAACTACAGTAATGAGCACTTTAAACAGTGTATGAACATCTATTATTTACTTAAAGGAGCCTAGAACAGTAAATCTGTGTCATACAAGGCAGAATATCCTTGAAACAGAGAAAGAAGCACAATTAATCAGCTTTGGATAGCCTTAGACTTCACTGTACTGTAGCATTAAACTCTATAACATAGTTGAGAGACAATGTTCTCAAGCTTCTCAGGTTCATAACAATGTATAGGAAATTGTTTGTCCATGTTCCCAATGTGTACACTTGGAAGAGAAGACCTATTATTTTGAACTACAAGAAAACAACAATAATTCAGAGAAAATGACAGAAAATAGAGGAGAACTCATATATAACATGTAGAAAACACTGCTCAAAGTAAGTTGTTTGTGTAGAAAGGTATCTAACATCAAGAAATTTCTTAGTTAACAGCACAATTAACAGTGTAAGAAAACCTCATTTATTTACTTAAAGTAGTCTAGATCTTTAAATGTGTGTCATGCAGGGCTGGAAACAGAAAAATTAAGCACAATTTGGCAGCTTTGTAAAGCCTTACAATTCACTACATTGTAGCATTAAACTCTAAAACATAGTTGAGAGACAATGTTCTCAAGGTTCTCAGGTTCATAACAGTGTGTAGGAAGTTGTTTGTCCATGTTCCCAATGCGTACATTTGGACGAGAAGACCTATTATTGTAAACTACAAGAAAACAACAATAATTCAGAGAAAATGACAGAAAACAGAGGAGAACTCATATATAACATGTAGAAAACACTGCTCAAAGTTAGTTGTTTGGGTAGAAAGATATCTATCATCATGGAATTTCTTAATTAGAGTTAGGCGCACATTTAACAGTGTAGGAAACCTCATTTGTTTATTTAACGTAGTCTAGAACTTTAAATGTGTGTCATACAAGGCTTGGGAGAAATAGCACAAGTAGGCAGTTTTGTGATGCCTTACACTTCCCTGCATTGTAGCATTAAACTCTAAAACGTAGTTGAGAGCAAATGTTCTTAAGCTTCTCAGGTTCATAAGTGTGTAGGAAGTTGTTGGACATGTGGGCACTGCTTATACTTGGACAAAAATGCCTAATATAAGAAACCACATGAAAACATGAGTAATTCAGAGAAAATGACAGTAAATAGATGACAACTAGTTTCGCACAGATGAAACAGATTCTCCAAGTCAGTTGTTAGTGTAGAAAAGGCATCTAAGATCCAGGAAATCCTTAACTACAGTAATGAGCACTTTAAACAGTGTATGAACATCTATTATTTACTTAAAGGAGCCTAGAACAGTAAATCTGTGTCATACAAGGCAGAATATCCTTGAAACAGAGAAAGAAGCACAATTAATCAGCTTTGGATAGCCTTAGACTTCACTGTACTGTAGCATTAAACTCTATAACATAGTTGAGAGACAATGTTCTCAAGCTTCTCAGGTTCATAACAATGTATAGGAAATTGTTTGTCCATGTTCCCAATGTGTACACTTGGAATAGAAGACCTATTATTTTGAACTACAAGAAAACAATAATAATTCAGAGAAAATGACAGAAAATAGAGGAGAACTCATATATAACATGTAGAAAACACTGCTCAAAGTAAGTTGTTTGTGTAGAAAGGTATCTAACATCAAGAAATTTCTTAGTTAATAGCACAATTAACAGTGTAAAAAACCTCATTTATTTACTTAAAGTAGTCTAGATCTTTAAATGTGTGTCATACCGTGCTGAAAAGAAATAAGCACAGTCAGCTTTGTAAAGCCTTACACTTCACTACATTGTAGCATTAAACTCTAATACAAGCTTCTCAGGTTCATAACAGTGTGTAGGAAGTTGTTTATCCGTGTTCCCAAAGTGTGCACTTGGACGAGAAGACCTATTATTGTAAACTACAAAAAAAAACAATAATTCAGAGAAAATGAAAGAAAATAGAGGAGAACTCATATAGAACACGTAGAAAACACTGCTCAAAGTAAGTTGTTTGTGTAGAAAGATATCTATCATCATGGAATTTCTTAATTAGAGTTAGGCACACATTTAACAGTGTAGGAAACCTCATTTATTTATTTAACACAGTCTAGAACTGTAAATTTGTGTCATACAAGGCTTGAAAGAGAGAAATAGCACAAGTAGGCATCTTTGTAAAGCCTTACACTTCACTGCATTGTAGCATTACACTGTATAACATAGTTGAGACACAATGTTCCCAAGATTCTCAGGTTCATAACAGTGTGTAATAAGTTGTTTGAACATGTAGGCAATGCTTATACATGGACAAGAAGGCCTAATATAGGAAACAACATGAAAACATGAGTAATTCATAGAAAACGACAGTAACTAGATGACAACTAGTTTCGCTCAGGTGAAACTGATTCTCCATTTCAGTTGTTAGTGTAGAAAAGGCATCTAAGATCCAGGAAATCCTTAACGACAATAATGAGCGCTTTAAACAGTGTATGAACATCTATTATTTACTTAAAGGAGCCTAGAACAGTAAATCTGTGTCATTCAAGGCAGAATATCCTTGAAACAGAAATAAGCACGGTTAATCTGCTTTGGATAGCCTTAGACTTCACTGTAATGTAACATTAAACTCTATAATATAGTTGAGACACAATGTTCCCAAGCTTCTCAGGTTCATAACAGTGTATAGGTAGTTGTTTGTCCATGTTCCCAATGCGTATACTTGGACCAGAAGCCCTAATATTGGACATTACTAGAAAACATCAGTATTTAAGAGAAAATAGAGGAGAACTTGCATAGAACATGTATCAAACACTTCTCCACGTAAGTTATTTGTGTAGAAAGGTATCTAACATCAAGAAATTTCTTAGTTAATAGCACAATTAACAGTGTAAGAAAACCTCATTTATTTACTTAAAGTAGCCAAGAACTTTAAATGTGTGTCATACAGAGCAGGAAACAGAAATATAAGCACAATTTTGCAGCTTTGTAAAGCCTTACACTTCCCTGCATTGTAGCATTAAACTATAAAATGTAGTTGAGAGCAAATGTTCTTAAGCTTCTCAGGTTCATAACAGTGTGTAGGAAGTGGTTGGACATGTGGTCAATGCTTATACTTGGACAAGAAGGCCTAATATAGCAAACAACATGAACACATGGGTAATTCAGAGAAAACGACAATAAATAGATGACAACTAGTTTCTCACAGGTGAAACAGATTCTCCAAGTCAATTGTTAGTGTAGAAAAGGCATCTAAGGTCCGGGAAATCCTTAACTACAGTAAAGGCACTTTAAACAATGTATGAACATCTATTATTTACTTAAAGGAGCCTAGAAGAGTAAATGTGTGTCATACAGGGCAGAATATCCTTGAAACAGAGAAATAAGCACATTTAATCAGCTTTGGAAAGCCTTAGACTTCACTGTAATGTAGCATTAAACTCTATAACATAGTTGAGACACAATGTTCCCAAGCTTCTCAGGTTCATAACAGTGTGTAGGAAGTTGTTTGTCCATGTTCCCTATGCGTATATTTGGACCAGAAGGCCTAATATTGGACCTTGCTAGAAAACATCAGTATTTCAGAGAAAATGACAGAAACTAGAGTAGAACTCGCATAGAATATGTAGAAAACACTTCTCTAAGTACGTTGTTTGTGTAGACTGTTATCTAACATCAAGAAATTTCTTAGTTGAGTTAACAGTATATTTAACAGTGTAGGAAACCTCATTTATTTACTTAAAGTAGCCTAGAACTTTAAATGTGTGTCATACAGGGCTGGAAAGACAGAAATAATCACAATTAGGCAGCTTTGTGGTAGCATTAAACTCTAATATATAGTTGAGAGACAATGTATTCAAGCTTCTTGGGTTCATAAGAGTGTGTAGGAAGTTGTTTGTCCATGTTTCCAATGATTATACTTGGACCAGGGCATGCACACACACACACACACACACACACACACACACACATATAAAGACAGGTATGCTCCCCCTGACTCACACAGACCACAGGGGCACACAAACACACAAACACACACACACACACAGGCGGGGACGCAACCCCCCACTCACACACACCACAGGAATGGACACACACACAAACACACAGATGGGGACTCAACCCCCCACTGACACACACCACAGGGACACACACACACAAACACACACTCACACACACAGAGAATGGGACACATGCTCCACTCAAACACACCAAAGAGATAAACACACAGACAAACACACATACAGACAGGGAGTCAACCCTCCACTCACAACAACACAGGAACACACACACACACACAGATGGGGACTCATCCCCCCTCTCACACACACCACAGGGACACACACACACAAACAGACGCAACTCATCACCCCCTCACACATACTACAGGGACATACACACACACACACGGGGACTCAGACCCCCACTCACATACACCACAGGGACACACAAACACACACACAGACAGGAACTCACCTCCCACTCACACACACCGAAGGGACAAACACACACATACACACAAAGACTGGGACTCAACCCCACTCTCACAAAGCATAGGGACACAAACACACACACAGTCGGGACTCATCCCCCCACTCACACACACCACAGGGACACACACACACACACATACACACAGACGGGCACTCATCCCCAGACACATACACACCAAATGGAACGCACACACACACACAGACAGGAACTCACACCAGCACTCACACGCACCACTGGGACACACACAAACACACACACACACAGACGGGGACTCAACCCCCCACTCACATACACCACAGGGACACACACAAACACACACTCAGGCGGGGATTCACCACCCATTCACACACTCTAAAGGGACAAACACACACAAACACACACACAGATGGGGACTCAACCGCCCACTCACACACAACACAGGGACACACACACACACACACATACGGGGACTCACCCCCCACTCACACACACCATAGCCACACACACACACACAGACGGGTACTCACCCCCACCCACACACAACACAGGAACACACACACACACACATAGACAAGGACTCACCCACCCACTCAGAACAACACAGGGACACACACACACACACACACACACATACGGGGACTCACCCCCTACTCACACACACCATAGGGACACACCACACACACACAGGGATGGGACTCATCCCCCCAATCAGACACAACACAGGGACACACACACACAGACGGGTCTCATCTCCCCACTCACAAAAACCACTGGGACACACAAACCACACACAGATGGCACTCATCCCCCACTCAGAAACACCACAGGGACACACACACACACACACACACACACACACACAGATGGCACTCATCCCCCCAATCAGACACACTGACAGGCCCATATCCCACTTACACACTGCACAGGGATACACACACACACACACACACACACACACATACACAGAAACAGATGGGGACTCATCCCCCCACTCACACACACCACAGGGACACAAACACCCACACACTAACAGAGACGGAGACTTCCTACCACACTCACACACACCACAGGGACACACACAGACACACAGATGCGGACTCATCCCCCATTCACACACACGACAGGGACACACACACACACAGACGGGAATCACCCCCCCACTCACACACACAGATACGGGGACTCACCCCTCACTCACACACACCATAGCCACACACACACACACAGACGGGTACTCACCCCACCACACACACACAACACAGGGACACACACACACACACACAGGCATGGACTCACCCCCCACTCAGAAATACCACAGGGAAACACACACACACACACACACACACAGATGGGACTCATCCCCAAATAGACACAACACAGTGACACCCACAGATGGGTCTCATTCCCCACTCACACACACCACTGGGACACACACACTACACACAGATGGGACTCATCCCCAACTCACACACACCACAGGGACACACACACACATGCACAGATAGACTGGGACTCACCTCCCCACTCACACACAACACAGGGACAAACATGCACACACAGAGTTGGGGACTCATCTTCCCACAAGTACAACCACAGGGACACACACACAAACACACACACACACAGACAAACACAGAGGGAGACTCATCACCCACTCACACACACCACAGGGACAAAGACACACACACACACACAGACGGGGACTCACATCCCACTCACACATACCACAGGGACACACACATACACAGATGGGGATTCACCCCCACACTCACACACAACACAGGGACACACACACACACAGAGACGGGACTCATCTCCCCATTAAGATACAACATACAGACGGGGACTCATGCCCCCACTCACACACACCAAAGGGACAAACACACACACACACACACACACACACACAAGCAGAATGGGACTCATCCCCCCCAGTCACACACACCACAGGGACATACACACACTCACACACACGAACAGATGGGGACTCACCTTCCCACTCAAACACAACACAGACACACACACCTTCAAACACACACACATAAGGGGATTCACCAGCCCCCACACAGTCCACACACCCAAATACACGCACAAACACCCACCCACATACACACACACACAGACGGGAACTCACCACCACACTCACACACAACATAGGGACACACAGACAGATGGGGACACATACCCCACTCACACACACCACAGGGACACACACACAGACACAGACGGGGCCCACGCCCTATTCACACACAACACAGGGGCACACACACACACACACACAGATGGGGAATCACCCCCAACTCACACACAACATAGGGACACACACACACACAGACACAGAGGGGACTCATCCCCCCACTCACACACACCACAATGACACACAAACACACACAAAAATGGGGACTCATCCCCCACTCACACACACCACAGGGATACACACACACAAACACACACATACAGGGACTCACCCCCCACTCACACACACCACAGTGACACACAAACACCCACACACAAATGGGGACTAATCCTCCACTCACACACACCACAGGGAAACAAACAAACACACACACACATAGACGGGAACTCACCACCACACTCACACACAACACAGGGACACACAGACAGATGGGGACACATACCCCACTCACACACACCACAGGGACACACACACAGACACAGACGGGGCCCACGCCCTACTCACACACAACACAGGGGCACACACACACACAGATGGGGAATCACCCCCAACTCACACACAACATAGGGACACACACACACACAGACACAGAGGGGACTCATCCCCCCACTCACACACACCACAGTCACACACAAACACACACACAAATGGGGACTCATCCCCCACTCACACACACCACAGGGACACACACACACACACACACACACAGACTGGGGCTCCCTACCGCACTTACACACCCCAGAGGGACACACACAAACACACAGATGTGGACTCATCCCTCATTCACACACACGACAGGGACACACACACACACACAGATGGGAATCACCCCCCAACTCACACACGCCACAGGGACACACACACAAACACACACACACACACACAGAGGTGGAATCACCCCCCACCACTCACACACACCACAGGGACACACACACACACACACACACATACGGGGACTCACCCCCACTCACACACACCATAGCCACACACACACAGAGACAGCGACAGGTACTCACCCCCACACACACACAACACAGGGACACACACACACACACACACACACACAGAGACGTGGACTCACCCCCCACTCAGAAACACCATAGGGACACACACACACACACAGACGGGACTCATCCCCCCAAATAGACAAAACACAGGGAAACACACAGACAGGTCTTATTCCCCACTCACACACACCACTGTGACACACACACCACACACAGACGGGACACATCCCCCAACTCACACACACCACAGGGACACACACACACACACACACACATAGACGGGGACTCACGGCCTCACTCACACACACCACAGGGAAACACACACGCACACCCACACAGACAGGGACTCACCCCCCACTCAGAAACACCACAGGGACACACACACACACACAGATGGGACTCATCCCCCCAATCAGACACACCTCAGGGACACACACACACACACACACACACACAGACGGGTCTCATCCTCCCACTCACAAACACCACTGGGACACACACACCACACACAGATCTGACTCATCTCCCAACTCACACACACCACAGGGACACAAACACACAAGCACACATAAACCAGGACTCACTGCCCCACTCACATAGAACACAGGGACAAACATACACACACAGAGTTGGGGACTCATCTTCACACAAGCACACACCACAGGGACAAACACACACACACACACACACACACACAAACACAGAGGGGGACTCATCCCCCATTCACACACACCACAGGGACACAGACACACACACACACACATACGGGGACTCACCCCACTACACACACAGAACACATGGACACGCACACACACAGATGGGGACTCATCTCCCACTCAGAAACACCACAGGGACACACACACACAGACGGGCCTCATCCCCCCAATCAGACACAACACAGGGACAAACACACACTCACATATACATAGACGGGGACACACCACCCCACTCACACATTACTCAGGGACAAACGTACACACACAGAGTCAGGCACTCATCTTCCCACAAACACACACCACAGGGACACAAACACAAACTCACACACACACACAGAGGGGGACTCACCCCCCACTCACACACACCAAAGGGGAACACACATACACACACACACACACACACACTCGGGGACTCACATCCCATTCACACACACCACAGGGACACACACATACACAGACGGGGACTCACCCCCACACTCACACACAACACAGGGACACCCACACACACAGACGGGACTCCTCCCCACCAATAAGTCACAACACATGGACACACACACACACACATACACACAGACTGGACTCATCCCCCCATTAATATACAACACACAGACGGGGATTCACGCCCCCACTCACACACACCAAAGGGAAAACACACACACATAAAAGCAGAAGGGGACTCATCCCCCTAGTCACACACACCACAGGGACACACACACACACACACACACACACACACACAGATGGGGACTCACCTTCCTACTCAAACACAACACAGGGACACACACATACAAACACACACACAGAGGGGGACTCACCAGCCCCCACAAACACCACACGCCCAAATACACACACAAACACCCACATACACACACACACAGACGGGAACTCACCCCCTCACTCACACACAACACAGGGACACACAGACAGATGGGGCCACATACCCCACTCACACACACCACAGGGACACACAGAGACAAACATATAGAAGGCAACTGATCACCCCACTCACACACAACACAGGGACACACACACAAAGACACAGAAACGAGAATCACCATCCACTCACACATACCACAGGGACACACACACAGACACAGACGGGGACCACCCCCCACTCACACACAACACAGGGACACACACACACACACACAGACGGGGAATCACCCCCCCACTCACACACAACACAGGGACACACACACACAGACATGTAGGGGACTAATCCCCCCACTCACACAAACCACAGGGACACACAAAACACACACACAAAAATGGGGACTCATCCCACACTCACACACACCACAGGGACACACATACAGACACACAGACGGGACTCATCCCCCCACTCAGACAAAACACAGGAATTCACACACATACAGACGGGACTCATCCCCCCACTCACACACAACACAGGGACAAACACACACACAACAGAGTCGGGGCCCACCCCCCACTCACACACACCATAGGGACACACACACAGACACACACATAGAAAGCATGTCATCCCCCCACTCACACACACCACAGGGACACACACCCACACACCCAGACGGACAGGACTCATCCCCCCACTCACACACACCATACGGACAGACACACACACATGTAGACGGGTTCTCACAGCCCCACTCTCATGCAACACAGGGCACACACCCACCCACACAGACGGAACTCATCCCCCCAGTCAAACACACTTCAGTGACACAGATAGACACACACACAGATGGGGACTCATGCCCTCACTCACACACACCAAAGGGACAAACAAACACACACACACACACACACAGAAGTCTCATTCCCCCACTCACACACACCACAGGGACACACACACACAGACTGGACTCATCACCCACTAGACACACCAAAGGGACACACACACACACAGAAGGGACTCATCCCCCCACTCACACACAATACAGGGACACACACACACACACAAACAAAGTTGGGGACTCACCCCCTACTCAGAAACACCAAAGGGACACACACACACACACACACACACACAGACTGACTCATCCCCACAATCAGACATGACACAGGGTCACACACACACACACAGATGGGGACTCACTGCCCCCCCCCGCCCCCGCAACACAGGGACAAATGTACACACACAGAGACGGGGACTCATCTTCCCACAAACACACACAACAAGGACACACACACACACACAGAAGTCTCATTCCCCCACTCACACACACCACAGGGACACACACACACACACACACACAGACAGACTGGACTCATACCCCACTAAGACACACCAAAGGGACACACACACACACACAGACGGGACCAATCCCCCTACTCACACACTCCACATGGACACACACACACACACACACACAGACGGAACTCATCCCCACACTCACACACACCACATGGACACACACACACACAGAGATGGGACTCAACCGCACATTCACTCACACCACTGGGACACACACACACACAGACGGGGACTCACTACCCCATTCACACACACCACAGGGATACACACATGCACAGACACACACAGATGGGTACTCTTCCACCCACTAACACAGAACACAGGGACACACACACACAGACACACACACATAGACAGGGACTCATCCCCCTAGTCACACACACCACAGGGACACACACACACACACACACACACCATCGGGGACTGACTCATACACACCACAGGAACACACACACACACACACACACACAGACGGGGACTCATCCCCCCAAATAGACACAACACAGGGACACACACAGACGGGTCTCAATCCCCACTCACACATACCACTGGGTCACACACCACTCATAGATGGGACTCATCCCCCAACTCACACACACCACAGGGACACACACACACACACACATAGACGGGGACTCACCACCCCACTCACACACACCACAGGGACACACACACACACACACACACATATGGGGACTCACCCCCCACTCAGAAACACCACAGGGACACACACACACACACACACGCACACATAGACCGGGACTCACCGTCCCACTCACACACAACACAGGGACACAGACACTCACACACAGAGTTGGGGAATCATCTTCGTACAAGCACACATAACAGGGACACACATACAAACACAGATACACACAAACACAGATACAGACAAACACAAACAAAGAAGGGGACTCACCCCCCCCACTAACACACACCAGGTGGACACACACACGGACACACAGATGGGACTCATCCCCCCACTCGTACACACCACAGGGACACACACATACACACACAAACACAGATGGGTACTCACCCTCCCACTCACATACACAGATGGGAACTCATCCCTCCATTCACACACACCATAGGGACACACACATACACACAGACATGGACTCATCACCAAGTCACACAAACAACAGGGACACACACAAACACACACAAACAAAAGGGGACTCACCCCCCCCCCCATTCACACACACGGCAGGGACACACACACACACAGACGGGGACTCACGCCCCCACTCACAAGCACACGGGGACTCACCCCCTTAACTCACACACACCACAGGAAAACACACACACACACACTCACACACACAGAGAAGGGGACTCATCCCTCCACTCACACAGACCATAGGGACACACACACACAAGGACAGACAGACGGGACTCATCCCCCCACTCTCACAAACAATGAGGACACACACACACACACTCACACACACACACATACACACACACGGGGACTCACCCCCTGCATTACACACACAATACAGGGATACACACACACACAGAGGGGGACTCATCCCCCACTAACACACACCACGGGAACAGGCACACATACACACAGACGGGACTCATCCCCTCACTAATACAAACCACAGGGACACACACACAAACACACATATAGACTGGGACTCACCCCCCCACCCACTCACACCACAGAACAAACACACACACAGAAACAAGGGAATCCCCCGCTCACCACACACACAACACAGGGACACACACACACACACACACATACACAGACGGGACTCATCCCCCCACTTATACACACCACATATACAGGCACACATACACACAGACGGGACTCATCCCCCCCTCACACTAACCAAAAGTACACACACACACACACACGGGGACTCACCCCCCGCATCACACACACAATGCAGGCATACACACACACACAAACACCGACTAAGACTCATCCCCCCACTCACACCACCACAGGGATACACACACACATACACACAGATGAGGACTCACCCCCCTGCTCACACACATCACAGGGACACACACACACAGATACGGGGACTCACCCCTCCACTCACACACACCAAAGAGACAAACACACACATGCACACACACAGAGACAGTGACTCAGCCCCCCACTCTTACACACCACAGGGACACACACACACTCACAGAGAAGGGGACTCATCCCCCCACCTACACACACCACAGGGACACGCACACATACACACAGATGGGAATCATCCCCCTCTCATACACACCACAGGGCCACGCACACACACATATAGACAGGGACTCACCACCCCACCTACACACACCACATGGACATACACACACACACACACACACACAGGCCCTCACCCCCCCCCCCACAACACAGGGACAATCAAACAAACACAATAGATGGGGACTCATCACCCTACTCACACACACCACAGGGACACACACAAACACACACAGATGGGGACTCACCCCCCTCTCAAAAGCAGTACATGGACACACACACACATACACACACACACAGATAGACAGGGATTTACCCCACCACTCACACACACCACAGGGACACACAAACACACAGAGATGGGGACTCACTCTCCCACTCACACACACCAAAGGGACACCCACACACACACACACATACAGATGGGGACTCACCATGCCACTCATACACACCAAAGGGACACACACAGACACACACCAGTTATTTGGAGATACCCCAGATAAGTTCCCATGGCGACACACCAGACCAGTTATCATGAAGTCCCTGGAGACTAGTTCCAATTGACACACCCCATACCATTTGCCATGGACACACCACATACCAGTTTCCATGGAAACACTACAGTCCATATTCCATTCAGACATCCCAGAACAGTTCCCATGGAGACACCCCAGAGCAGTACTCATGGAGACACCCCATACCAGTTTCCATGAAAACACTAGAGTCCAGTTTTCATGAAGAAATCCCAGTCCAGTTCCCATAGAAACACGCCAGACCAGTTACTTTGGGACACCACAGACCAGTTCCCATGGAGACACCCTAGACAAGTTTCCATGGATAAAACATGACCAGTTGCCATGCAGACACCCCATAAAAGTTGCAATAGGAACAGGCCAGTCTAGTTGCCATGGAGACACCCCAGACCAGTTCCCATGGAGCCACCCCAGACCAGTACTCATTGAGACACCTGAGACTAGTTTCCATGGAGACACCCCAGACCAGTTGCCATGGAAACACACCAGACTAGGTCCCATGGAGATACCCCGGACCAGTCCAAATGGAAACACCCAAATCTGGACCTACATTCCATTTAGTTGCCATGGAGACACCCCAGACCAGTTCCCATGGAGCCACCCCAGACCAGTAATCTTTGAGACACTGGAGACATGTTCCCATGGAAAAACCCCATACCAGTTGCCATGGAAACACGCCAGACCATTTTCCAGGAAGACACCCCAGACCAGTTCTTTTGGAGATACACCAGGACAGTTCCCATGGCGACACACCAGACCAGTTATCATGGAGTCCCTGAAGACTAGTTCCCCTTGAATCACACCATAGGTTTTGACATGGGCATACCCTATACCAGTTTCCATGGAAACACTACAGTACAGTTGCCATGGAGAAGCCCAAGAACAATTACCATGGAGCCACCACAAGCAGTACTCATGGAGAAAAACCAGACCAGTACTCATGGAGACACCCAAAACTAGATTCCATGGAGACAAGACATACCAGTTGCCATGGAAAAATGCCAGTCCAATTGCCTGGAGACACCCCAGAGCAGTTCCTATGGAGAAAACCCAGACCAATACTCATGGAGACACACCAGACTAGTTCTGATGGAGACACCTCTTACCAGTTGCCATGCAGACACCACATAAAAGTTGTCATAGGAAGAGGCCCGTCTAGTTGCCATGGAGACCCAACAGACCAGTTCCCATGGAGACACTCCAGACCAGTACTCATTGAGACAATTGAGACTAGTTCCCATGGAGACACTCCAGACCACTTTCCATGGAAACACGCCAGTCCAGTTTTCATGCAGAAACCCCAGTCCAGTTCCCATGGAGACACCCAAGACCAGTTTCCATGACAAAACCCTAGACAAATTCCCATGGAGACAACCCAAAACAGTACTCATGAAGAAACCTGAGACTAGTTTCCATGGAGAAACCCCATAACAATTGCCATGGAAACACACCAGTCCAGTTGCCATGGAGACACCCCAAACTAGTTCCCATGGAGACACTGCAGACCAGCTCCCATGGAGACACCAGAGATCAGTTCCCATTGAGACACCCCAGAACAGTACTCATGGAGAGAATGGAAACTCGTTCCCATGGGGACACCCCAATCCAGTTCTTATGGAAACACACCAATCCAGTTAACATGGAGACAACCCAGTCCAGTTTCCATGGAAACAACCCAGACAAGTTCCCCTGGAGACACTGCAGACCAGTACTCATGGAGCCACCGGATACTACTTTCCATGGAGACAGCCTATACAAGTTGGCATGGAATCAGGCCTGTCCAGTTGCCATGGAGACACCCCAGACCGGTTCCCATTGAGACACATGAGACCCGTTCCCATGGAGACACTTCATATCAGTTGCCATTCAGACACCCCATACCAGTTGCCATGGAAAGACCTGAGACCAGTTCCCCTAGGGCATCAGACCAGTTCTCATGGAGACATCCGAGACTAGCTCTCATGGAGAAACCCCATACCTGTTGCCATAGAAACATGCCAGTCCAGTTCTCATGGAGACACCCCAGAGAAGTTCCCTTGTGGAAGCCCCAGAACAGTTCCCATGGAGTCACTGGATACTAGTTCCAATTGAGAAACCCCATACCATTTGCCATGGACACACCCCATACCAGTTACCATGGAAATACTCCAGTCCAGTTGCCATGGAGACACCCCAGAGAAGTTTTAATGGAGAATGCACAGACAAGTTCCCATGGAGAAACCCAAGAGCAGTTGCAATGGAAACAGGCCAGCCAGTCCAGTTGCCATGGAGACACGCCAGACAAGTTCCCATGGAGAACACCCAGAGAAGTTCCCATTTAGAAACACCATAAAAGTTTCCATGGTAAAACGCCAGTTCAGTTGCCATGAGACACCCCAGATCAGTTCCCATGGAGATACACCAGAACAGTTCTCATGGAGACACCGCAAGACCAGTTCTCATGGAGACACCCCAGACGAGTATTCATTAGTCACCGAGACCAGCACTCATGGAGACAACAGAGACTAGTTCTGTTGCAGACACCCCAGACCAGTACTCATGGAGACACCCCAGACGAGTTACCATGGAGACAACCCAGATGAGTTCCCATGGAGACAACCAATACCAGTTGTCATGGAAAAACTGCAGTCCAGTTGCCATGGAGACAGCCCAATCCTGTTCCAATGCAGACTCCCCAGCCCAGTTTCCATGGAGAAAGCCCTGACGAGTCATCATGAGTAAACCAGACAAGGCACACATGGAGACACCCGAGACTAGTTCCCATGGAGACAACCCAGACCAGTTCCCATTGAGACACCCCAAACCAGTAATCATGGATAAACCCGAGTTTATCCCGAGTTTATCGTTCCATGCATAGACCCCTAACCAGCTGCTTGGAGACAGCCCAGACCAGTTGCCGTGGAAACAAACCAGTTCAGTTTCCATGGAGACACCCCAGTCCAGTTTACATGGAAACACCCAGACCAATTCACATGGAGGCACCACTGACCAATACTCATGTGAACACCCGAGACTAGTTCCCATGGAGAAACCACAGACCAGTTACCATGGAGAAACCATAGAGAAGTTGCAATTGATACACACCAGTCCAGTTTCCATGGAGATACAACAGACCAGTTCCCATGGAGACAGCTCAGAAGAGTACTCATGGAGACAATCGAGACTAGTTCCCATGGGGACACAACAGAACAGTTCCCATGGAAACATACCAGTCCAGTTAACAAGGAGACACCCCAGTCCAGTTTCCTTGGAAACAACCCAGACCAGTTCCCCTGGAGACACCCCAGACACTGGAGACTAGTTTCCATGGAGTCAGCCGATACCAGTTGCAATGGAAACACGCTAATCCAGTTGCCATGGAGAAACATCACACCAGTTCCCATGGAGAAAACCCAGACCACTTGTCATTTAAACACGACAGTCCAATTGTCATGGAGAAACCCCAGTCCAGTTGCTATGGAGACACCCTAGACCAGTTCCCGTGGCGAAACCCTAGATGAGTTCCCTTAGAGACAACCCAGACCCATACTAATGGAGACACCTGAGACTCATTTCCTCGTAGACACCCCATACCCGTTGCCATGGAAACACACGAGACAAGTTCCCATGGAGACACCCCAGATCAGTACTCATAGAGACATCCGAGACTAGTTCCCATGGAGAAACACCATACCAGTTGTCATGGTAAAACACCAATCCAGTTACCATGGAGACACCACAAACCCGTTCCCATGAAAACTCCCAGCCCAGTTCCTATGGAGAAGCCCCTGACAAGTACTCATGAGTCTACCAGACCAGCACTAATGGAGTCAACCTAGACTAGTTCCTATGGAGAAACTGCAGACCAGTTCCCAAGGAGACACACCAGATCAGTTCCAATGGAGACATCCCAGACCAGTTCCCATTGAAACACCCCAGACCAGTACTCATGGAGACACCCGAGACTAGTTCCCACATATCTATTGCCATGCAGACACCCCATACCAGTTGTCATGGAAACATGCCAGTCCAGTGCCATGGAGAAACCCCAAACAAATTCCCATGGTTAAACCCCAAAACAGTTCCCATGGAGACACATCAGACCAGTTCTCATGGAGACACCAGAGAGTAGTTTCAATTGTGACATTACATAACATTTGCTATGGACTCACCCCAAACCAGTTGCAATGGAAACATGCCAGTCCTGTTGCCATAGAGACACCACAGACAAGTTCCCATTGAGACATGTCAGACAAGTTCCCATGGAGAAACCATAGCTCAGTTCCCATAGAGCCACCCCGGACCAGTTTCAAGGCAAAAACGCCAGTCCATTTGCCAAAGAGACACCTCAGACCAGTTCCCATGGAGACACCCCTGACCAGTTTCTATGGAGACAGAACAGAAGCCATGGCGACACCACAGACCAGTTCCCATGGAGACACCTAGACCAGTTCCCATAGAGACAACCAAGACTAGTCCCCATGGAGACACAAAATACAAGTTTCATGCAGACACACGCCACCAGTTCCCATGGAAACACGCCAGTCAAGTTGCCATGGAGAAACATCAGACCAGTTCCCATGGAGACAACCCAGACCACTTGCCATGGAAATACGCCAGTCCAGTTTTCATGTACAGAGCCTTGTACAGTAGCCATGGAAACACCCTAGACCAGTTCCTAAGGCGACACCCCAGACGAGTTTCCATCGAGACAACCCAGACCAGAACTCATGGAGACACCTGAGACTAGTTCCCAAGGAGACATCACATATCTGTTGCCAAGCATACACCCCATACCAGTTGCCATGGAAACACGGTAGTCCAGTGGCCATGGAAACACTCAAGACCAGTTCCCATTGAGACACCCTAGACAAGTACTCATAGAATCACCTGAGACTGGTTTCCATGGAGACACCACACACCAGTTCCCATGGAGACAGCCCAGACTAGTTTCAATGGAAACACGCCATTACTGTTGCCAAGGAAACAACCCAGTAGAGTTCCCATGGACACACCCCAGAACACTACTCATGGAAACAACCAAGACTAGTTCCTATGGGGAAACCCCAGACCAGTTGCATTGGAAACACACCATTACTGTTGCCAAGGAAACAACCCAGTGCAGTTCCCCTGGAGACACCCCAGAACACTAATCATAAAGACAACCAAGACTAGTTCCCATGGGGAAACCTCAGACCATTTGCCATGGCAAAACCCCAGTCCAGTTGCCATGGAGACATCCCAGTCCAGTTGCAATTGATATGAAACTTACCAGTACTCATGGAGTCACCAGAGACAAGTTTCAATGGAGACACCCCATACCAGTTGCCATGGAAAAACGCCAGCCCAGTTCCCACGGAGACACCCCAGAACAGTTGCTAGGGAGACACCACACTACAGTTGCCATTGTGACATCCCAGACGAGTCCCCATAAGACAACTGAAACTAGTCCCCATGGAGAAATCCAATATCAGTTGCCATACAGACACCCAATACCAGTTGCCATGGAAACATGCCAGTCCAGTTGCCATGGAGACACCTTAGACCAGGTCCCATGGCGACACCCCAGATGAGTTTCCATGGAGAAAACCCAGTCCATAAATCATGGAGACACCTGAGACTAGTTCCCATGGAGACATCACATATCTGTTGCCATGCAGACACCCCATACCAGTTGCCACGGAAACACGGCTGTACAGTTACCATGGAAACACCCAAGACAACTTCCCATTGAGACACTCCAGAACACTATTCAGGAAGAAAACCGAGACTAGTTCCCATGGGGAAACCCGAGAACAGTTGCCATGGAATCACGCCAGTACAGTTGCCATGGAGACATCCCAGTCAATTTGCCATGGAAACACACCTGACCAGTTCTGATGGAGACACCACAGACCAGTACTCATGGAGACACTCCATACCAGTTGCCATGGAAACATGCCAGTCCAGTTTCCATCGAGACAACCCATACCAGTTCCCATGGATACAACCCAGACCAGAAATCATGGAGACATCTGAGACTATTTCCTATGGAGACATCACATATCTGTTCCCAGGCAGACACCCCATACCAGTTGCCATGGAAACACGGCTGTCCAGTTGCCATGGAGACACCCAAGACCAGTTACCATGGAGACACCCCAGACCAGTACTCAAGGAGACACCTGAGACTAGTTCCCATGGAGAAACCACAGATCAGTACTCATGGAGACACCGGAGACTAGTAACCATGGAGACATCCTATATCAGTTGCCACGCAGACACCCCATATCATTTGCCATGGATTCACACCAGTCCAGTTGTCATGGCGACACCTCCAACCAGTTCCCATGGAGACACCTCAGACCAGTTGCTATGGAGAAACTACACAGTTGCCATGGCGACATTCCAGACCAGTCCCCATAAGAAAACCGAGACTAGTCCCCATGTAGACACCCAATATCAGTTGCCATAACACACCCCATACCAGTTGCCATGTAAACACACCAGTCCAGTTGCCATGGAGAAACCTCAGACCAGTTCCAATGGCAACACCCCAGATGAGTTCCCATGGAGACAACCCAGACCAAAAATCATGGAGACTCCTGAGACTAGTACCCATGCAGACATCACATATCTGTTGCCATGCAGACACCCCATACCAGTTGCCATGGAAACATGGCTGTCCAGTTGCCATGGAGACACCCAAGACCAGTTCCCATGGAGACACCCCAGACCAGTACTCATGGAGACACCTGAGACTAGTTTCCTTGGAGACACCCCATCCCAGTTTTCATGGAATCACACCAGACCAGTTCCCATGGAGAAACCGTAGATCAGTACTAATGGAGACACCCGAGACTAATAATCATGGAGACACCCCATATCAGTTGCCATGCAGCCCCTTATCAGTTGTCATGGAGACACATCAATCCAGTTTCCATGGAAACACCCAAGTCCAGTTCCCCTGTAGATCCCAGACTAGTATTGAACGAGACACCCAAGACCAGTTCCCATAGAGACACAGCATACCAGTTGCCATGGAAAAACGCCAGTCCAGTTGCCATGGAGATATACCAGACAAATTCCCATGGAGACACCCCAAACCAGTACTCATGGAAACACCTGATACTAGTTCACATTTAGACACCCCATATCAGTTGCCATGGAGACACCCCAGACACCTTCCTATGGGTACATACTAGACCAGTACGATGTAGACACCCGAGACTAGTTTCCATGGAGACACCCCAGAGCAGTTGCTATGGAATCATGCCAGTCCAGTTGCCATAGAAACACCCCAATCTAGATTCCATGGAAACATCCCAGTAAAGTTCCACTGTAGACACCGGACCAGTACTCAATGAGATACCCACGACCAGTTCCCATAGAGACATCTCATACCAATTGCCATGGAAACACGACAGTCCAGTTGCTGAGGAGACACCCCAGAGAACATCAGATGAAGAAACCCCAGAACAGTTCCCATGGACACACCCCAAAAGAGTTCTCATTGAGATACACAGACCAGTACTCATGGAGATACCCAAAACCAGTTCCGATGAAGACACCCCATATCAGTTGCCATGCAGACACCCCATAATAGTTACCATGGAAACAGGCCAGTTCAGTTGCAATGAAAACACGCCCAACAGTTGCCAAGGAGACTCCCCAGACCAGTTAAGATAGAGACACCTGAGACCAGTTCCCATGGAGACAACTTTGATGAATTCACATGGAGACACCACAGACCAGTTGCCATGGAAACAGGCTAGTCCAGTTGCTATGAAGATACCCCAGAAATTTTCCCATGGAGATACACCAGACCAGTACTCATGGAGACATCTGAGACTAGTTCCAATTGAGACACCCCATAACATTTGCTATGGACACATTCCATACCATTTTCCATGGAAACACACCAGTCCAGTTGCCATGGAGACACCCCAGACCAGTTCCCATGGATACAAAAATACCAGTTGCCATGGAAACAATCCAGTCAAGTTGCCATGGAGACAACCCAGAAACGTTCCCATGGGGAAACCCCAGAACAGTTCCCATGGAGACACACCAGACCAGAACTGATTGAGACAACAGAGACTAGTTCCAATTGAGACACCCCCTACCATTTGTCATGGAAAAACTCCATACCAGTTGACATGGAAACACGCAAGTCCAATTGACATGGAGACTCCCTAGACCAGTTCGCATATAGACACCCCAGACCTTTATTCATGGAGACACCCTAGACTATTTTCCATGGAGAGACCTTATATCACTTGCCATGGAAACACAACAGTCCAAGTGCCATGGAGACACCCCAGTCAAGTTGCCATGAATACCCCCCAGACAAGAACTCATGGAGACACAAGTTTCCATGGAGAAACCCCAGACCAGTTCCCATGGAGACAACCAAGGCCAGTGGCAATGGTGACTCATGAGTCACCAAGACCAGTACTCATGGAAACACACCAGACCAGTTCTCAAGAAGACATCTTTGACCACTTCACATGGATACACCACAGACGAGTTCCCATGGAGACACCCCATAATAGCACTCATGGAGAAACACCAGAGAAGTTCCCATGGAGACAACCCAGACCAGTTCCCAAGGAGAAACCTCAGAACAGTACTCAAGGAGACATTAGAGACTAGTTCCCATGGAGAAACACTATGGGATCTAGTAAATCGCAAGTCCAGTTGCCATGAGACACCCCAGACCAGTTCCCATGGAAACTCCACAGACCAGTTCCCAAGGAGACATCTTTGACCAGTTCCCATTGAGGCACCCCATAACAACACTCATGGAGACACACCAGACAAGTTCTCATGGACACACCACAGACAATTCCCATGGAGACACCAATACCAGTTGCCATGCAAACAATCTAGTCCAGTTGCCATGCAAACAACCCAGAAAAATTCCCACAGAGAAACCCCAGAACAGTTCACATGGAGTCACCGCAGACCAGTACTTATGGAGACACCTGAGACTGTTTTCCATGGAGAAACCTTATATCAGTTGCTATGGAAACACGACAATACAGTTGCCATGGAAACACCACAGACGAGTTCCCATGGATACCCCACAGACCAGAACTCATAGAGACAGCGGAGAATAGTTCACATTGAGAAACCCCATAACAGTTGCCATGGAAACACACCAGTTCAATTGCCAGGGGAACACCCCAGACAACTTTCCATTGAGAATCCTCAGACCAGTTGCCATGGAGACACCCAAGACCAGTTACATTGGTGATTCATGAGTCACCTAGACCAGCACTCATGGAAACACGCCAGACTATTTCTCAAGGAGATATCTTTGATCAGTTCACATGGAGACACCCCAGACGAGTTCCGAAGAAGACACCCCATAACAGCCCTCATGGAGACACACCAGACAAGTTCCCATGGAGAAACCTCAGAAAAGTTCTCAAGGAGACACCTGAGACTAGTCCCATGGAGAAACACTATGGGAACTAGTAAAACACCAGCCAGTTGCCATGAGACACCCCAGACCAGTTCGCATGGAGACACCCCAAACCAGCACTTATGGAGACACTGGAGACTAGTTCACATTGAGACACCCCATACCAGTTGCTAGGAAACATGCCAGTACAGTTGCCAGGGGGCACACGAGACAAGTTTCCATGGAGAAACCACAGACCAGTTCCCATGGATGCACCCCAGAGCAGTTGCCATGGAAACATGCCAGGCCAGTTGCCATGGAGAAACTCCAATCCAGTTTCAATGGAAACACCCCAGTCCAGTTCTCCAGTAGACCCCAGACCACATCTCAATGAGACACTGAAGACCAGTTCCCATAGAGACACTGTATACCAGTTGCCATGGAAACACGACAGTCCCATTGGAAAGGAGACACCCCAGAGAAGTTCCCATGGAGAAACCTCAGAACAGTTCCTATGGAGACACCCCAGAAGAGTTCTCATGGAGACACATAGACCAATACTCATGGAGACACCCAAGTCCAGTTCCAATGAAGAAATCCCATATCAGTTGCCATGTAGACACCGCATACAAGTTGCCATGGAAACAGTCCAGTCCAGTTGCAATGGAAACATGCCCAAGAGTTGCCAAGGGGACTCCCCAGAACAGTTCCCATGGAGACACCTTTGACCACTTAATGGAGACACCACAGACCAGTTGCCATGGAAACACGCTCGTCCAGTTGCCATGGAGACACCCCAGAAATGTTCCCATGGAGAAATCCCCGGACAGTTTTAATGGAGACACACCAGACCAGTACTCATGGAGACACGGGAGACTATTTCAAATTGAGACACCCCCTAACATTTGCCATGGAAAAACTCCACACCAGTTGCCCTGGAAACAGGCAAGTCTAATTGCCATGGAGATACCCTAGACCAGTTCGCATATAGAAACTTCCGACCAGTAGTCATGGAGACATCCGAGACTGTTTTCCATGGAGAAATCTTATATCAGTTGCCATAAAAACACGACAGTCCAGTTGCCATGGAGACAGCGCAGACATTCCCATGGATACCCCCCAGATGAGAACTCATGGAGATAGCGGAGACTAGTTCAGATTGAGACACCACATACCAGTTGCCATGGAAACACACCACTCCAGTTGCCAGGGCGACACCCCAGACAAGTTTCCATGGAGAAACACCAGACTAGTTCCCATGGAGACACCTAAGGCCAGTTGCAATGGTGACTCATGAGTCACTGAGACCAGCACTCATGGATACACACCAGACCAGTTCCCATGGAGACATCTTTGAGCAGTTCACATGGAGACACCCTACATGAGTTCCCATGGAAACACCCCATAACAGCACTCATGAAGACACAGCAGACAAGTTTCCATGGAAGCACTCCAGACCAGTTCCCATGGAGAAACTTCAGAACAGTATTCATGGAGACACCTGGACTAGTTCCCATGGAGAAACACCATGGGAACTAGCAAATTGCCAGTCCAATTGCCATGAAACACCCCAGACCAGTTCCCATGGATACTCCACAGACCAGGTCCCATGGACACACCTCAGACCAGTTCCCATGGAAACACGGACAAACAAGTTCCCATGGAGACACTCCAGACGAGTACTCATGAGTCACTGAGACCAGCACTCATGGAGACAGAGGAGACTAGTTCCCATGGAGACACCCCAGACAAGTAGTCATGGAGACACCCCAAACGAGTTCCCATGGACACACCCCATATCAGTTACCATGATCACACGCCTGTCCAGTTGCCTGGGAGAGACACCAGACAAGTTCCCATGTGGAATACCAGACAAGTTCCCATGGAGACACCCAAGTCCAGTTGCAATGGAAACACTCTAGACCAATTTCCATGGAGGCACCCCTGACCAGTTCCCATGGAGAAATACCACTCAAGTAATCTTGGAGACACCCGAGACTATTACCCATGAAGATACCACTGACCAGTTCCCATGGAGACACCCAAGAAGAGTTGCAATTGAAACACAACAGGCCAGTTGCCATGGAGATAACCCAGTCCAGTTGCCATGGAAATACCCCAGACCAGTTTCCCTGGAGACCCCAGACCAGTACTCATGGACACGCCTCAAACTAATTCCCATGGAGAGATACCATACTAGTTGCTATGGAAACACGCCAGTCCAGTTGTCATGGAGACACCCCATACAAATTCCCATGGAGACTCACCATACCAGCTGCCATGGAAACATGCCAGTGCAGTTGCCATGGAGACACCCCAGACCACTTCCGATGGATACACCCTAGAGCCCTCATGGAGACACCTGAAACTAGTTCCCATGGAGACACACCAGAGCAGTTGCCATCGAAAAACGCCAGTCCAGTTGCCAAGGAGACACCCCAGATAAGTTCCCTTGGAGACACCCCAGAAGAGTTCTCATGGAGACACACAGACCACTACTCATGGAGACACCCGAGACTAGTTCCAATGAAGACACTCCATATCAGTTGCCATGCAGACACCCCTTACAAGTTGCCATGGAAGCAAGCCAGTCCAGTTGCCATGGAAATACACCCAACAGTTGCCAAGGAGACTACCCAGACCAGTTCCCATGGAGACAGCATTGAACCCTTCACATGGAGACACCACAGACCCGTTGCCATGCAAAAACGCTCCTCCAGTTGCCATGGAGACACCCCAAAAATGTTCCCATGGAAAAACCCCAGAACAGTTCCCATGAAGATACACCAGACCAGTACTCATGGAGACACTGGAGACTAGTTCCAATTGAGACACCACAGAACATTTGCCATGGACACACCCCATACCATTTTCCATGGAGACACGCCAGTCCAGTTGCCATGGAGACACCCCAGACCAGTTCCCTTGGAAACACCCCATACCAGTTGCCATGGAAACAATTCAGTCCAGTTGCCATGGAGACAACCCAGAAAATATCCCACGGAGAAACGCCAGAATAGTTCCCATGGAGACACACCAGACTAGAATTCATGGAGACAGCGGAGACTAGTTCCAATTGAGCCACCCCCTACCATTTGCCATGGAAAAACTCCATACCAGTTGCCATGGAAACACGCAAGTCCAATTGCCATGGAGACACCCTAGACCAGTTCGCATATAGATACCCCAGACCACTATTCATGGAGACACCCGAGATTGTTTTGCATGGAGAAATCTTATATCAGTTACCATGGAAACATGCCACTCCAGTTGCCAGGGGAACACCCCAGACAAGTTTCCATAGAGAAACCCAGACCAGATCCCATGGAGACACGCCAAACGAGTTCCCATGTACACTCCCCATACCAGTTGCCATGATAACAGGCCTGTCCAGTTGCCAGGGAGACACGCCAGAGAAGTTCCCATGTGGAATACCAGACCAATTCCCATGGAGACACCCAAGACCAGTTGCAATGGAAACACTCCAGACAAGTTTCCATGGAGGCACCCCTGAGCACTTCCCATGGAGACACCCTACACGAGTAATCATGGAGATACCCGATACTATTTCCCATGGAGATACCACTGAACAGTTCCCATGGAGACACCCAAGACCAGTTGCAATTGAAACACACCAGGACAGTTGCCATGGAGATAACTCAGTCCAGTTGCCATGGAGACACCCCAGTCCAGTTCTCCTGAAGACCCCAGACCACTACTCAACGAGACACCCAAGACCAGTTCCCATAGAAACACCCCATACCAATTGCCATGGAATCACGCCAGTCCAGCTGCCAAGGAAACACCCCAGAGAACTTTCCATGGAGAAACCCCAGAACAGTTCCCATGGAGACACCCCAGAAGAGTTCTCATGGAGACACAAAGACCAGTACTCATGAAGACACAGGATACCAGTTCTGATGAAGACACTCCATATCAGTTGTGATGCAGACACACCATACAAGTTGCCATGGAAACAGGCCAGTACAGTTGTCATTGCAACATGCCCAACAGTTGCCAAGGAGACTCCCCAGACCAGTTCCCATGGAGACACCTTTGATCACTTCACATGGAGACACCACAGACCAGTTGCCATGGAAACACGCTCCTCTAGTTCCCATGGAGACACCCCATACCAGATGCCATGGAAACATGCCAGTCAAGTTGCCATGGAGACACCTCAGACAAGTTCCATGGAGACACCCCAGATAAATTCCCATGGAGACAATCCATAACAGATGCCATGGAAACAAGCCAGTCCAGTTGTCATGGAGACACCTCATAACAGTTGCCATGGAAACACACCAGTCCAATTTCCATGGAGACACCTCAGACCAATTCCCATGGAGAAACCACAGATCAGTACTCAAGGAGACACCCGAGACTACTTCCAATGGAGAAACACCATACCAGTTGCCATGGTAAAACACCAGTCCATTTGCCGTGAAGACACCAAAACCAGTTCCCATGGAGATTCCCCAGCCCAATTCCTATGGAGACACCCCAGATGAGTACTCATGAGTCACCCAGACCAGCACTCATGGAGACACCCGAGAATAGTTTCCCTGGAGAACCGTAGAGAAATACTCAGTGAGACACCGGAGACCAGTTCCCATGTAGACTTGCCAGACCAGTTACCATTGAATCACCCAAGACCAGTACTCATGGAGACACCCGAGACTAGTTCCCACGGAGAGACCAGATATCTTTTTCCATCCAGAAACCCCATACCAGTTCCCCTGGAGACCCCTGACAAGTACTCATGGAGACACCAGAGACTGGTTCCCATGGAGACACCCCTTTCCAGTTTCCATGGAAACACCCAGATCTGTTCCCGTGGAGACATGTCAGACAAGAACCCATGGAGACACTCCAGACCAGTTCCAATGGAGACACCCCAAACCACTTGCAATGTAAACACGCCAGTCCAGTTGCCATTGAGAATCAACAGATAAGAACCCATGGAGACACCCCAGACCAGTTCTCATGGAGACACCACAGAACAGTACGCATATGCACAACCGAGACTATTTCCCATGAAGACACTTTATATAAGTTGCCAAGCAGACACCCATTAAAAGTTGCCATGGAATTATGCCAGTCCAGTTGCTATGAAGACACCCAAGACCACTTTCCATGGAAACACGCCAGTCCAGTTGCAAAGGAGACACCAATATAAGTTCCCATCAAGATATCACAGACCAGTTCCCATGGAGAAACCCCTGATCAGTTGCAATGGAAACACACCAGTCCAGTTACCATGCAGACAGCACAGACCAGTTGCCATAGAGACACCCTAGAACAGTACTCATGGAGAGAACCGAGATTAGTTCTGATGGGGACACCCAAGACCAGTTCCCATGGAAACACAACAGTCCAGTTAACATGAAGCCAACCCCGTCCAGTTTCCATGGAAACAATCCAGAGAAGTTCCCCTGAAGAAACTGCAGACCAGTACTCATGGAGACACCAGAGACAAGTTTCCATGGAGACAGCCCATACCAGTTGCCATGGAAACACACTAGTCCAGTTGCCAAGGAGACACCCAGAGAAGTTTCATTGGATCAACTCCAGAACATTGCCCATGGAGAAACACCAGACCAGGACTCATGGAGCCACCAGAGACTAGTTCCAATTGAGACACCCCATACCATTTGCCATGCACACCCCCCTTACCAGTTACCATGGAAGCACTCCACTCCAGTTGCCATGGAGATACCCCAGACAAGTTCCCATGGAGATCACCCAAACCAGTTCCCATGGAGAATCCCCAGAACAGTTCCCATGGAGAATCCCCAGACCAGTTTCCATAGAGAAACACCATACCAGTTTCTGTGGTAAAACGCCAGTCCAGTTGCCATGAGACACCCCAGACCAGTTCCCATGGAGACACCCCAAACCAGTTCCCATGGAGACACCACAGACCAGTACTCATAGAGGCACCCAAGACCAGTCCCAATAAGACAATTGAGACTAGTCCCCATGGAGAAACTCAATATCAGTTGCCATACAGACACCCCATACCAGTTGCCATGGAAACATGCCAGTCCAGTTGCTATGGAGACACCTCAGATGAGGTCTCATGGTGACACCACAGATGAGTTTCCATGGAAAAAACCCAGACCAGAAATCATGGAGACACCTGAGACTAGTTCCAATGGAGACATCACATATTTGTTGCCATGCAGACACCCTGTACCAGTTGCCATGGAAACACGACAGTCCAGTTGCCATGGAAACACCCAAGACCAGTCCCCATTGAGACACCCCAGAACACTACTCATGGAGACAACCAAGACTAGTTACAATTGAGAGATCACATATCTATTGCCATGCAGACACCCCATACCAGTTGTCATGGAAACATGCCATTCCAGTGCCATGGAGACACCTTAGACCAATTCACATGGAGAAACCACAGAAAAGTACCCATGGAGACACACCAGACCAGTACTCATGGAGACACCAGAGACTAATTTCCATGGAGACACCCCAGACCAATTCCCATAGATACACCCCAGACCAGACCCTATAGAGACACCCCATACCAGTTCCCATGGAGAAACTCCATACCATTTGCCATGGACACACCCCATACCAGTTGCAATGGAATCATGCCTCTCCAGTTGCTATAGAGACACGCCTAACCAGTTCCCATGACAGTGAAGTTGCCATGGAGAAACAGAAGACCAGTTCCCATGGAGACAACCCAGAACATTTGCCATGGAAACAGGCAAGTCCAGTTTTCATGGACACACACCCGTTGTAGCCATGGTGACACTCTAGACCAGTTCCCATGGTGACACAACAGATGAGTTTCCGTGGAGAAAAACCCAGAACAGAACTCATGGAGACACATGAGACAAGTTTCCATGGAGACATCACATATCTGTTCCCATGCAGACACCCCGTGCCAGTTGCCATGGAACCAGACCAGACAAGTTCCCATGGAGACACTCCAGACCAGTTCCCATGGAGAAACCATAGATCAGTACTCATGGAGACACCAGAGACTAGTAAACATGGAAACACCCCATATCAGTTGCCATGCAGACACTCCTTATCAGTTGTCATGGAGACACCCCAATCCAGTTTCCATGGAAACACCCCAGTCCAGTTCCCCTGTAGACCCCCGACCAGTACTCAAGGAGACACCCAAGACCAGTTCCCATAGAGACACCCCATAAAAGCCATTGAAACAAGCCAGTCCAGTTGCCATGGAGATACCCCAGATCAGGTACCATGTAGACAACCCAGACCAGTACTCATGGGACACCCCAGAATAGTTCTCATGGAGACACCCCATACCAGTTGCCATGTTAACACGCCATTCCAGTTGCCATTGAGATATACCAGACAAGTTCCCATGGATACACTCCAAACCAGTACTCATGGAGACTAGTTCACATTTAGACACCCCATAACAGTTGCCCAAGACTAGTTCACATTTAGACACCCCATAACAGTTGCCACCGAGAAACCCCAGACCACTTCCTATGGATACACCCTAGACCAGTACTGATGTAGACACCCGAGACTAGTTTCCATGGAGACACCCCAGAGCAGTTGCCATGGAAACATGCCAGTCCAGTTGCCATAGAGACACACCAATCCAGATTCCATGGAAACACCCCAGTACAGTTCCCCTTATACACACCAGACCGGTTGCCAAGGAGACACCCCAGAGAACTTTCCATGGAGAAACTCCAGAAAAGTTCCCATGGAGACACCCCAGAAGAGTTCTCATGGAGACACACAGACCAGTCAGTACTCATGGAGATGCCTGAGACTAGTTCCAATGAAGACACCCCTATCAGTTGCCATGCAGACACCCCATACAAGTTGCCATGGAAACAGGCCAGTCCAGTTGCAATGGAAACACGCCCAACAGTTGCCAAGGAGTCTCCCCAGACTAGTTACCATGGAGACACCTTTGACCACTTCACATGGAGACACCACAGACAATTGCCATGGAAAGAGGCTAGTCCAGTTTCTACAGAGATACGCCAGAAACGTTCACATAGAGTAACCCCAGAACAGTTCCCATGGAGATACACCAGACCAGTACTCATGTAGACACCTGAGACTAGTTCCAATTGAGAGATAACATATCTATTGCCATGCAGACACCCCATACCAGTTGCCATGGAGACATCACAGTCCAGTTGCCATGGAAACGCACCCAACCAGTTCCAATGGAGACATCACAGACCAGTAAAAATGGAGTCACCAGAGACAAGTTTCCATGGAGACACCCCATACAAGTTGCCATGGAAACACGCTAGTTCAGTTTCCATGGAGACAACCCATACCAGTTTCCATGGAGAAACTCCATACCATTTGCCATGGAGACACCCCAGAAAGTACTCATGGAGACACACGAGACTAATTCCCATGGTGACATGCCATATTAGTTGTCATGAGGACACCCCCACCAAGTTGCCATGGAAACATGCCAGTCCAGTTGTCATGGACACCTCAGACCAGTTCCCATGGAGATACTCCAGACAAGTTGCTATGGAGACACCACACAACAGTTGCATTGGCAACACTCCAGACAAGTCCCCATAAGACAACCAAGAATAGTCCCCATGGAGACACCAAATATCAGTTGCCATACAGACACCCCATACCAGTTGCCATATAAACACGCCAGTCCAGTTGCCATGGAGACACCTCAGACCAGTTCCCATGGCGACACCCCAGAGATGTTCCCATGGAGAAACCCCAGAACAGTTCACATGGAGATACACCAGACTATTAATCATGGAGACACCTGAGACGAGTTCCAATTGAGAGATCACATATCTATTGCCATGCAGACACCCCATACCAGTTGTCATGGAAACATGCCAGTCCAGTGCCATGGAGACACCCCAGACAAATTCCCATGGAGAAACCCCCGAAAAGTTCCCATGGAGACACACCAGGCCAGTACTCATGGAGACACCAGAGACTAATTTCCATGGAGACACCCCAGACCAGTTCCCATGGATACACCCCAGACCAGACTCTATAGAGACACCCCATACCAGTTTCCATGGAGAAACTCCATACCATTTGCCAGGGACACACCCCATACCAGTTGCAATGGAATCACCCCATATTGCCATGGAGAACCCCCATGCCTGTCCACTTGCTATAGAGACACACCAGACCAGTTACCACAGAAACAGGCCAGTCCTATTGTCATGGAGAAACAAGCCAGTCCAGTTGTTATGGAAACACGCCAGTCCAGTGGCCATGGAGAAATCCCACACCAATTCCAATGGAGAAACCACAACCAGTTACATGGAGACAACCCAGAACAGAACTCATGGAGACACCGGAGACTAGTTCCCATGGAGACAACCCATAGCAGTTACCATGGAAACTTGCCAGTTCAGTTGCCATGGAGATAACCTAGACTAGGTCCCATGGAGACTCTCCAGACCAGTAGTCATGGAGACACCTGAGACTAGTTCCGTATGAAACACCCCATACCAGTTGCCATGGAAATAGGCCAGTCCAATTGCTATGGAAACAAGCCAGTCCAGTGGCCATGGAGACACTCCACACCAATTCCCATGGAGACACCCCAGAGCAGTTCCCATGGAGACAACCCATACCCGTATTCATGGAGACATCTGAGACTGTTTCTAATGGTGACACCCATATCAGTTGCCATACAGACACCCAATACCTGTTGCCATGGAAAGATGCCAGTCCAGTTGCTATGGGGACACCCCAGACCAGTGGCTATGGAGACACCCCAACCAGTTGCCATTGAGACACCCCAGATCAGTTCCCATGCAGACATCCCAGACCAGTTCCAATGTAGACACCCAATACTTGTTCCCATTAAGACACCCCATACCAGTTGCCATGGAAACAGGCCAGTCCAGTTGACATGGAGACACCTCAGACCTGTTCAAATGGAGTCACCCCAACCAGTTCCCATAGAGACACCCCAAGCCTTTTCCCATGTAGATACCCCAGACCAGTTCCCATGGACACACCCCATAGAAGTTCATGGACACTCGAGACTAGTTCTCACTTAGACTCCCCATAGCATTTGCCATGGAGACACCCCATACCTGTTGCCATTTAAACACGCCAGTCCATTTTCCATGAAGACACCACATACAAGATCCCATGGAGACACACCAGACCAGTTCCCATGGAGTTACCCCAGAGCAGTACTCATGGAGACAAACGAGGCTAGTTTACATGGAGACACCCAAGAACAGTACTCATGGAGACACACTATACCAGTTGTTATGGTATCACGCAAGTCCATTTGCCATGGAGACACCCCCGACCAGTTCCGATGGAGACACCACAGACCTGTTACAATGGAGACACCCCAGACCTGTTCCCATGGAGACACCAGAGGCAAGTTCAAGCGGAGAAACCACAGACAAGTTTCCATGGAGAAACACCAAAAACAGTTCCCATGGAGATAACCCAGACGAATACTCATTGAGACATAGTCCAATACTCATGGAGACACCCCAGATCAGTTCCCATGGAGACACCCCTGTCTGGCTCCCATGGAAACATGCCATTTAGTTGCCAAGGAGACCCCCCAGACTAGTTCTTATGGAGACACCCCATACAAGTTCTCTTAGAGACACTGGAGACTTGTTTGATGGAGAGACCCCATACCAGTTCCCATGGAGACAACCCAGACAAGTACCCATGGAAACACCCCAAAACAGTTCCCTGGAGATACCCCAGACCAGTTCCCATGGAGACAGCCCAGACCACCACTCATGGAGACACCCGAGACTAGTACCCTTGGAGGCACCCCAGATCAGTCCTCTGGGAGACACTCCACACCAGTTCCCATGGAGAAACCCCTGTCTGGCTTCCATGGCAACATGCCATTAAGTTGCCATGGAGACCCCCCAGACCAGTTCCTATGGAGACCCCACAAACCAATACTCATGGAGACTCCCCATACCAGTTGCCGTGGAACAAGCCAGTCCAGTTGCCATGGGAACACGCCAATACTGTTTCCAGGGAGACACCCAGGCCAGTTCTCATGGAGATACCATACACAAGCGCCCATGGAGACACCCCAGACCAGTACTCATGGAGACACATGAGACTAGTTCCCATTGAGACCCCCCCCCCATATAATTTGCCATACAAACACCCTATACCAGTTACCACAGAAATAGGCCAGTCCCATTGCCATGGAAACAAGCCAGTCCAATTGCCATGGAAACACTCCAGTTCAGTGGCCATGGATACACCCCACACCAATTTCCATGGAGACACCCCAGACCAGTTACATGGAGACAAACCAGACCAGAACTCATGGAGAAACCAGAGACTAGTTCCCATGGAGACAGCCCATGCCAGTTGCCATAGAAAATCGCCAGTCCAGATGCCATGGAGATACCCCAGACTAGTTCCCATGGACACACTCCACACCAATAGTCATGGAGACACCTGAAACTAGTTTTCTTTGAAACAACCCATATCAGTTGCCATGCTAACACCCCATACTAATTGCCATGGAAACTGGCCAGTCCAATTGCTTTGGAAACACGCCAGTCCAGTGGCCATTGGAGACACCCCACACCAATTCCCATGGAGACACCCCAGAGCAGTTCCCATGGAGACAACCCTCTCCCGTATTCTTGGAGACATCCAAGACTGGTTCTCATGGTGACACCCCATATCAGTTGTCATACAGACACCCAATACCAGTTTCCAGGAAAAGACACCAGTCCAGTTGCTATGGAGACACCCCAGACCAGTGGAGCTGGAGACACACCAACCAGTTGCCATGGAGAAACCCCAGAGCAGTTCCCATACAGACAAATCCAGACCAGTTCCTATGGAGACACCACAAACCAATACTCATGGAGACAGTTGCCATGGAAACACGCCAGTCCAGTTGCCATGGGAACACGCCAGTACAGTTTCCATGGAGACACCCCAGACCAGTTCTCATGGAAACACCCTAGACAAGTGCCCATGGAGACACCTCATACCAGTGCCTATGGAGACAACGGAGACTAGTTCCCTTGGAGACACCATATATCTGTTGCCATGCAGACACCCCATACCAGTTGTCATGGAAACACGCCAGTCCAGATGCCATGGAAACACGCCAGTCCAGTTGCCATGGAGACACCCCAGAACAGTACTCATGGAGACAACTGAGACTAGTTCCAATGGGGACACCCCAGAATAGTTGCCATGGAAACACACCAGTTCAGTTGCCATGGAGACACCCAATATAAGTTCCAATGAAGATACCACACTCCAGTTTCCATTGAGAAACCCCTGACCAGTTGCAATGGAAACACACCAGTCCAGTTGCCATGGAGACACCACAGAAGAGTACTCATGGAGAGAACCGAGACTAGTTCCCATGGGGACACCCCAGACCAGTTCTCATGGAAACACACCAGTCAAGTTAACATGGAGACAACCCAGTCGAGTTTCCATGGAAGCAACCGAGACCAGTTCCCATGGAGACACCATAGACCAGTACCCATGGAGACACCGGAGACTATTTTCCATGGGGACAGCCCATACCAGTTGCCATGGAAACACACATGTCCAGTTGCCATGGAGACACCCCAGACCAGTTCCCATGGAGACACCTGAAACCAGTTCCCTTGAAGTCACTTCATATCAGTTGCCATGCAGACACCTCATACCAGTTGCCATGGAAACAGGACAGTCCAGTTGCCATGGATATACCACATACCATTTCCCCTGGAGACATCATACCAGTACTGATGGAGACAGGCGAGACTAGTTCTCATGGACACAACCCATACCAGCTGCCATGGAAACGTACAAATCCAGTTGCCATGGAGACACGCCAGAGAAGTTTCCTTGGAGAAACCCCAGAACAGTTCCCATGGAGAAACTCCAGACCAAGACTCATGGAGACACCGAGACTAGTTCCAATTGAGACACCCTATACCATTTGCCATGGACACCCACCATACTAGTTACCATGTAACACTCCTGTCCAGTTGCCATGGTGACAACCCAGACAAGTTCCCATGGAGAACACCCAGACCAGTTCCCATGGGTAAACCACAGACAAGTTGCAGTGGAAACACACCAGTCCAGTTGCCATGGAAACACCCAAGTCAAGTTCCCATGGAGAACCCCCAGACCAGTTTCATTGGATAAACACCATACCAGTTTCCATGGAAACAACCCAGACCAGTTCCCCTGGAGACACTCTAGACCAGTACTCATGGAGATACCGGAGACTAGTTTCCATGGGGACAGCCCATACTAGTTGACATGGAAACACAGCAGTCCAGTTGCGAAGGAGACACCGCAGACCAGTTCCCATGGAGACACCTGAAACCAGTTCCCTTGAAACACTTCATATCAGTTGCCATGCAGACACCTCATACCAGTTGCCATGGAAACAGGCCAGTCCAGTTGCCATGGAAACACCACATACCATTTCCCCTGGAGACATCATACCAGTACTCATGGAGACACGGGAGACTAGTTCCCATGGACACAACCCATACCAGCTGCCATAGAAACTTGCTAGTCCAGTTGCCATGGAGACACCCCAGAGAAGTTCCCTTGGAGAAACCCCAGAACAGTTCCCATGGAGACACACCAGACCAGGACTCATGGAGACACCGGAGACTAGTTCCAATTCAGACACCCCATACCATTTGCATTGGACACTCCCCATAATAGTTACCATGTAACACACCAGTCCAGTTGCTATGGTGACACCCCAGACAAGTTCCCATGGAGAACACCCAGACTAGTTCCCATGGAGAAACCACAGACCAGTTTCCATGGAGAAACACCATACCAGTTTCCATGGAAAAATGCCAATCCAGTTGCCATGAGACACCCCAGACCAGTTCCCATGGAGACTCTACAGACCAGTTCCTATAGAGACACCCCAGACCAGTTCTCATGGAGATACCACACACGAATACTAATGAGTCATCCAGACAAGCACTCATGGAGCTACCTGAGAATAGTTCCCCAGACAAGTACTCAGGGAGACACCCAGATCAGTTCCTATGGAGACACTGTAGACGAGTTCCCTTGGAGACACCACATATCTGTTGCCATGCAGACACCCCATACCAGTTTTCATGGAAACACGCCAATCCAGATGCCATGGAAACACGCCAGTCCAGTTGCCATGGAGACACCCCAGATCAGTTTCCATTGAGAGAACTGAGACTAGTTCCCATGGGGACACCCCAGACTAGTTCTCATGGAAACACACCAGTCCAGTTAACATGAAGACAACCCAGTCCAGTTTCCATGGAAACAAGCCAGAGCAGTTCCCCTGGAAACACAGTAGACCAGTAGCCATGGAGAAACCGGAGTCTAGTTTCCATTGGGACAACCCATACTAGTTGCCATGGAAACACACCAGTCCAGTTGCCATGGAGACACCCCAGACCAGTTTCCATGGAGACACCTGAAACCAGTTCCTTGAAGACACTTCATATCAGTTGCCATGCAGACACTCCATACCAGTTGCCATGGAAACAGGCCATTCCAGTTGCCATGGGAACACCACATACCATTTCCCTGGAGACATCATACCAGTACTCATGGAGACACGCTAGACTAGTTCTCATGGACACAACCCATACCAGCTGCCATAGAAAAGTGTGAGTCCAGTTGCCATGGAGACATCCCAGAGAAGTTCCCTTGTAGAAACCCCAGATCATTTACCATGGAGACACACCAGACCAGGACTCATGGAGACACCGGAGACTAGTTCCAATTGAGACACCCCATACCATTTGCCATGGACACCCCCTATACCAGTTACCATGGAAGCAAGCCACTGCAGTGGCCATGGAGACATCCCAGACAAGTTCCCATGGAGAACACCCAGACCAGTTCCCATGGAGAAACCACAGACAAGTTGCAATGGAAACACGCCAGTCCACTTGCCATGGAGACACGCCAGACAAATTCCCATGGAGAACCTCCAGACCAGTTTCCATGGAGAAACAGCATACCAGTTTCCATGGTTAAAAGCCAATCCAGTCGCCATGACACCCCAGACCAGTTCCCATGGACTCTCAACAGACCAGTTCCTATAGAGACACCCCAGAACAGTTCCCATGGACACACCGCCCACGAATATTGAGTCATCCAGACCAGCACTCATTAAGCCACCTAAGAATAGTTCCCTTGGAGAACCCCAGACGAGTACTCAGGGATACACCTGAGACCAGTTCCCATGGAGACACCCAGACCAGTTCCTATTGAGACACCGGAGACTAGTTCCCTTGGAGACAACACATATCTGTTGCAATGAAGACACCCCATATTAGTAGTCATGGAAACACGCCAGTCCAGATGCCATGGAAACACGCCAGTCAAGTTGCCATGGAGACACCCTAGATCAGTTCCCATGGAGACACCCCAGAACAGTACTCATGGAAACAGCTGAGACTAGTTCCCATGGGGACACCCCAGACTAGTTGGCATGGAAACACACCAGTTCAGTTGCCATGGAGACACCCAAGATAAGTTCCTATGAAGATACCACAGACCAGTTCCCATGGAGAAACCCCGGACCAGTTGCAATGGAAACACACCAGTCAAGTTGCTATGGAGACATCACAGACCTGTTGCCATGGAGACAGCCCAGAACAATACTCCTGGAGAGAACCGATACTAGTTCCCATGGGGACACCCCATACCAGTTCTCATGGAAACACACCAGTGCAGTTAGCATGGAGACAACCCAATCCAGTTTCAATGGAAACAACCCAGACCAGTTCCCCTGAGACACCTCAGTCCAGTACTAATGGAGACACCAGATACTAGTTTCCATAGGGACAGCCCATACCAGTTGCCATGGAGACACCCCAGACCAGCTCCCATGGAGACACCTGAAACCAGTTCCTTGAAGACACTTCATATCAGTTGCCATGCAGACACCCTATACTAGTTTCCATGGAAACAGGCCAGTCCATTTGCCGTGGAAACACCACATACCATTTCCCCTGGAGACATCATACAAGTATTCATGGAGACACTCGAGACTAGTTCCCATGTACACAACCCATACCAGCTGCCATAGAAACTTGCTACTGCATTTGCCATGGAGACACCCCAGAGAAGTTTCCTTAGAGAAAATCCAGAACAGTTCCCAAGGAGACACACCAGACCAGGACTCATGGAGACACCGGAGACTAGTTTGAATTGAGACACCCCATACCATTTGCACAGGACACCCCACATACTAGTTACCATTAAAACACGCCAGTCCAGTTGCCATGGAGACACACCAGACAAGTTCCCATGAAGAACCCTCAAACCAGTTTCCATGGAGAAACACCATACCAGTTTCCATGGTAAAATCCCAAACCAGTTGACATGAGACAACCCAGACCTATTCCCATGGAGACTCCACAGACCATTTCCTATAGAGACACCCCAGACCAGTTCCTATGGTGACAACCCAGATGAGTACTCATGAGTCAGGAAGACTAGCACTCATGGAGACACCCAAGACTAGTTCCCATGGAGAAGTCACATATCTGTTCCCATGCAGACACCCCATACAGGTTGCCATGGAAACACAGCATTCCAGTTGCCATGGAAACACCCAAGACCAGTTCACTTTCAGACACCCCAAACCAGTACTCAAAGAGACACCTGAGACTAGTTTCCATGGAGACACCCCATACCAGTTCCCATGGAGAAACTCCAGACCAGTTTCAATTGAAACACGCCATTTGTGTTGACAAGGAAACAACCCAGTGCAGTTCCCATGGAGACAGCCGAGAACACTACACATGGAGACAACATAGACTAGTTCCTATGGGGAAACCCGAGAACAGTTGCCATGGAAACACGGCAGTCCAGTTTCCATGGAGACAACCCATGCAAGTTCCCATGGAGATCCTCAGACCAGTTCTCATGGAGACACCACAGACAGTACTCATGGTGACACAGGAGACTAGTTCCCATGGAGACACCCCATATCAGTTGCCATGCACACACCCCAAGGAGTTGCTGTGGAAACACGCCAGTCCAGTTGGCATGGAGACACCTCAGACCAGTTACCATGGAGACACCAAGACCAGGTGCTATGGAGACACCACACAACAGTTGCCATGGCGACACTCCAAACCAGTCCCCATAAGGCAAATGAGACTAGACCCCATGGAGACACCCAATATCAGTTGCCATAGAGAAACCTCATATCAGTTACCATGGAAACACGCCAGTCCAGTTGCCATGGAGACACCTCAGACCAGTTCCCATGGCGACACCCCAGATGAGTTTCCATGGAGACAACTCAGACCAGAAATCATGGAAACACCTGAGACTAGTTCCCATGGAGACATCACATATCTGTTACCATGCAGAAACCCCATACCAGTTGCCATGGAACCACACCAGACAAGTTCCCATGGAGACACCCCAGACCAGTTCCCATGGAGACACCCCAGATCAGTACTCATGGAGACACCCTAGACTACTTCTGATGGAGAAACATCATACCAGTTGCCATGGTAAAACGCCAGTCCAGTTGCCATGAAGACACCCCAAACCAGTTCCCATGGAGACTCCCCAGCCCAGTTCCTATGGAGACACCCCAAATGATTACTCATGAGTCAGCAAGAGCAGAAATAATGGAGACACCTTAGACTACTACCCATTGAGTCACCCCAGACCAGTTCCCATGGAGACACCACATACCAGTTCCCATGGAGACACCCCAGACCAGTACTCATAGAGCCTCAGGAGACTAGTTACCATTGAGACACCACATATCTATTGCCATACAGACACCCCATACCAGTTGTCATGTAAACATGCCAGTCCAGTTCCATGGATACACCATAGAAAAATTCCCTTGGAGAAACCCCAGAAAAGTTCCCATGGAGAAACACCATACCATTTGCCATTGACACACCCCATACCAGTTGCAATGGAATCATGCCAGTCCAGTTGCTATAGAGACACCCCAGACCAGTTCCCATTTAAACACGCCAGTCAAGTTGCCAAGGAGAAACATCAGACCAGTTCCCATGAAGACAACCCAGACCACTTGCCATTGAAACACGCCAGTCCAGTTTTAATGGACACACCCTTGTCCAGTAGCCATGGAGACACTCTAGACCAGTTCCCTTGGCAACACCCCAGACAAGTTTCCATGGAAACAACCAAGACCAGAACTCATAGAGACACCTGAGACTAGTTCCCATGGAGACGTCAAATATCTATTCCCATGCAGAAACCCCTTATCAGTTGCCATGGAAACACCCAAAACCAGTTCCCTTTCAGACACCCCAGTCCAGTACTCATGGAGACCCCTGAGAATAGTTTCCATGGAGACAACCCATACCAGTTCCCATGGAGACACTCCAGACCAGTTTCAATTGAAACATGCCATTACTGTTGCCAAGGAAACAATCCAGTGCAGTTCCCATAGAGAGAGCCAAGAACACTAGTCATGGTGACAACATAGAATAGTGCCTATGGTGTGTGTGAGTGGGGCCATGAGTCCCATCTGTGTGTGTGTGTGTGTGTGTGTGTGTGTCCCTATGGTGTGTGTGAGTGGGGGGAATGAGACCAGTCTGTGTGTGTGTGTTTATGTGTGTGTCCTTGTGCTGTGTGTGAGTGGGGGATGGGACATGTGTGTTTGTGTGTTTGTGTGTTTCTGTGTGTGTTTCTGTGTGTGTCCCTCTGTTGTGTGTGAGTTGGGGGGTGAGTCCCCATCTGTGTGTGTGTGTGTGTGTGTGTGTGTCCCTGTGGTGTGTGTTTGTGGGAAGATGAGTCCCAGACTCTGTGTGTATGTTTGTCCCTGTTTATGTGTGAGGTGGGGCATGAGTTCCATCTGTGTGGGTGTGAGTGTGTGTGTCCCTGTGTTGTGTCTGAGTGGGGGGATAAGTCCCGTCTGTGTGTCTGTGTGCTTCCCTGTGGTGTGTGTGAGTGGGGGGGTGAGTTCCTGTCTGTGTGTGTGGGGGGGCGGTTTGTGTGTGTATTTGTGCGTGTGGTGTGTTTGTGGGCTGGTGAGTCCCCCTCTCTGTGTGTGTTTGTGTGTGTGTGTCCCTGTGTTGTGTTTGAGTGGGGGGAGTGAGTCCCCGTCTGTGTGTTTGTGTGTGTGTGTGTGTGTGTCCCTGTGGTGTGCGAGAGAGGGGGAGATGAGTCCCCTTCTGTTTGTGTGTGTGCGTGTCACTGTGTTGTGTGTGAGTGGGGGGATTTCTTCCCTTAAATGTGTTTGTGTCTGTGTGTGTGTCCCTGTGGTGTGTGTGAGTGGGGGGATGAGTCCCGTCTGTGTGTGTGTGTGTGTGTCCTGTTGTGTGTGTGAGTAGTGGTATGAGTCTTCTCTCAGTGTGTGTGTGTATGTCCCTGTGTTGTGTGTGAGTGGGGGGATTTTTCCCTTATATGTGTTTGTGTGTGTGTGTGTGTGTGTGTGTCCCTGTGGTGTGTGTGAGTGGGGGGATGAGAACAGTATGTGTGTGTGTGTTTGTGTGTGTGTCCTTGTGCTGTGTTGAGTGGGGAGATGAGACCAGTCTTTGTGTTTGTGTGTTTGTGTGTGTGTGTCCCTGTGTTGTGTGTGAGTTGGGGGTGAGGCCCAGTCTGTGTGTGTGTGTGTGTGTGTCCCTGTGGTGTGTGTGCCTGGGGGTGAGTCCCCCTCTGTATGTGTGTGTGTGTGTTTTTGTGTGTGTGTCCCTGTGGTGTGTGATTCTGGGAAGATGAGTCCGCGACTCTGAGTTTGTATGTTTGACCCTGTGTTGCGTGTGAGTGGGGCGGTGAGTCCCCATCTATGTGTGTGTGTGTCTGTGTCCCTGTGATGTGTGTGAGTTGGGGTATGAGTCCCGTCTGTGTGTGTGTGTTTCCATGTGGTATTTCTGAGTGGGGGGTGAGTCCCCGTATCTCTGTGTGTGTGTGTGTGTGCGCGCGCGTGTCCCTGTGGTTTGTTTAGGGGGAGAGGGGGAATGAGTATCCGTCTGTTTGTGTGTGTGTGTGTCCCTGTGGTGTGTGTGAGTGGGGGGATGAGTCCCCTCTGTGTGGGTGTGTGTGTCCCTGCAGTGTGTGTGCGTGCCGGCATGAGTCCCCGTGTGTGTGTGTGTTCCTGTGTTGTGTGTGAGTGGGGGGTGAGTCCCCGTCTGTGTGTGTTTGTGTGTGTCCCTGTGTTGTGTTTGAGTGGGGATTGGGCCCCGTCTATGTCTGTGTGTGTGTCCCTGTGGTATGTGTGAGTGTGTGGTGATTCCCGTTTCTGTGTGTGTGCATGTCCCTGTGGTGTGTTTGAGTGTGGGGGATGAGTCCCAGTCTGTTTGTGTGTGTGTATGTGTCCCTGTGTTGTGTGTGAGTTGGTGATGAGTTGCCTTCTATGTGTGTGTCTGTGTGTGTGTCCCTGTGGTGTGTGTGAGTGGGGTATGTGTCCCCATCTGTCTGTGTGTCCCTGTGGTGTGTGTGAGTGGGGGCGTGAGTTCCCGTCTGTGTGTGTGGGGGGGTGTTGTGTGTGTGTTTGTGCCTGTGGTGTGTGTGTGGGCTGGTGAGTCATCCTCTGTGTGTGTGTGTGTGTCCCTGTGGTGTATGTGAGTGGGAGAGATGAGTCCCCTTCTGCTTGTGTGTGTGTGTGTCCCTATGGTGTGTGTGAGTGGGGGGGATGAGAACAGTCTGTGTGTTTGTGTGTTTGTGTGTGTGTCCCTGTCTTGTGTGTGAGTGGGGTGTGAGTCCACTTCTGTGTGTTTGTGTGTGTGTCCCTGTGGTGTGTGTGAGTGGGGGGTGAGTCCCCGTCTGTGTGTGTGTTTGTGTCCCTGTCGCGTGTGTGAGTGGGGGGGGTGAGTCATCCTCTGTGTGTGTGTGTTTGTGTGAGTGTCCCTGTGTTGTGTGTTTGTGGGAAGAGGAGTCCACGACTTTGTGTGTGTATGATTGTCCCTGTGTTGTATGAGTGGGGGGATGAGTTCCGTGTGTGTGTGTGTGTGTGTGTGTGTGTGTGTGTTTGTCCCTTTGGTGTGTGTGAGTGGGGGGGTGAGTCCCCATCTGAGTCTGTGTGTGTCTGTGTGTGTCACTGAAGTGTGTTTGAGTGGGAGGATTAGTTCCGTCTGTGTGTGTGTGTGTGTCCCTGTGGTGTGTGAGTGAGTCCACGTGTTGTGTGTGTGGTGCAGGGGTGAGTCCCCGTGTTTGTGTCTGTGTGTCCCGGTGTTGTGTGTGAGTGTGGGGGTGAGTCCCCGCCTGTATGTGTGTGTGTATGGCCCTCAGGTGTGTGTGTGTGTGAGGGATGAGTCCTCTTTGTGTGTGTGTGTGTGTGTGTGTCCCTGTTGAGTGTATGAATGGGTGGATGAGTACCATCTGTGTTTGTGTGTGTCCCTCTGGTGTGGTTGAGTGGGGGGATGAGTGCTCTTTGTGTGTGTGTGTCTGTCCCTATTGTGTGTGTGAGTGGGAAGATGAATCCCCGTCTGTGTGTATTTGTGTCCCTGTGTTGTGTGTGAGTGGGGCTGTGAGACCCCGTGTACGAATGTGTGTGTGTGTCCCTGTGGTGTGTGTGTGGGGGCATGAGACCCATTTGTCTGTGTGTGTGTGTGTCCCTGTGGTGTGAGTGGGGAGGATGAATCCCCTTCTGTTTGTGTGTGTGTGTGTGTTCCTGTGTTGTGTACGAGTGGGGGAATTTGTTCCCTTATATGTTTGTGTGTGTGTTTGTGTGTCCCTATGGTGTGTGTGAGTGGGGGGATGAGGCCAGTTGTGTGTGTCTGTGTGTGTGTCCCTGTGTTGTGTGTGAGTGGGGGGTGAGGTCCCGTCTGTGTGTGTGTGTGAGTCCCTGTGGTGTGTGTGCATGGGGGGTGAGTCCCCGTCTGTGTGTGCATGTGTGTGTCCCTGTGTTGTGTGTGATTGGGGGCATGAGTCCCCATCTGTGTGTGTGTGTGTCCCTTTGGTTTGTGTGTGTGTGGGGAATGAGTCCTGTTGGTGTGTGTGCGTGTGTGTGTGTGTCCCTGTCGAGTGTATGAGTGGGTGGATGAGTCCCATCTATGTTTGTGTGTATGTGTATCCCTGTGGTGTGGTTGAGTGTGGGGATGAGTCCTCTTTGTGTGTGAGTGTGTGTGTGTGTGTGTCCCCCAGTCTGTGTGTTTGTATGTTTGTGTGTGTGTCCCTGTTTTGTGTGTGAGTAGGGGTTGAGCCCCTGTCTGTGTGTTTGTGTGTCCCTGTGGTGTGTGTGTGAGTGGGGCGGTGAGACCCCGTCTATGTGTGTGTCTGTGTGTGTGTCCCTATGGTGTGTGTGAGTGGGGGGATGAGACCAGTCTGTGTGTTTGTATGTTTGTGTGTGTGTCCCTGTTTTGTGTGTGAGTGGAGGGTGAGTCCCTGCCTGTGTGTATGTGTGTGTGTGTGTCCCTGTTGTGTGTGTTTCTGGGAAGATGAGTCCCCCACTCTGTGTGTGTATGTTTGTCCCTGTGTTGTGTGTGAGTGGGGCAGTGAGTCCCAGTCTGTGTGTGTGTGTGTGTGTGTGTGTGTGTCCCTATGGTGTGTGTGAGTGGAGGGATGAGTCCCTGCCTCTGTGTGTGTGTGTGAGTGTGTCCCTGTTGTGTGTGTGAGTGGGGGGTGAGTCCCCATCTGTGTGTGTATGTGTCTGTATGTGTCACCAAACTGTTTCACTGGGGGTATGAGTTCGGTCTGTGTGGGTGTGGGTGTGTCCCTGTGGTGTGTGAGTGAGTCCAGGTATTGTGTGTGTGGTGCAGGGGTGAGTCCATGTGATTGAGTGTGTGTCCCGGTATTGTGTGTGAGTGTGGGTGTGAGTCCCCGACTGCATGTTTGTGTGTGTGTGTGTGTCCCTGTGGTGTGTGTGTGCGGGAGGGATGAGTCCCCATCTGTGTGTGTGTGTGTGTGTGTGTGTGTGTGTGTCCCTGTGGTTTGTGGGTTGGGAAATGAGTCCTGTCTGTGTGTGTGTGTGTGTGTTCATGTGGTGTGTGTGAGTGTGCCGGTGAGTCCCCGTCTATGTGTGTGTATGTGTGTGTTTATGTCCCTATGTTGTGTGTGAGTGGGGGGATGAGAGCAGTCTGTGTGTTTGTGTGTGTGTCCCTGTCTTGTGTGTGAGTGGGGTGTGAGTCCCCGTCTGTGTGTGTGTTTGTGTCCCTGTGGTGTGTGTGAGTGGGGGTGAGTCCCCGTCTGTGTGAGTGTGTGTGTCCTTGTGGTGTGTGTGAGTGGGGGGGTGAGTCATCCTCTGTGAGTGTGTGTGTGTTTGTGTGTGTGTCCCTGTGGTGTGTGCTTGTGGGAAGATGAGAACCCAACTCTGTGTGTGTATGTTTGTCCCTGTGTTGTGTGTGAGTGGGGCGGTGAGTTCCAGTCTGTGTGTGTGTGTGTATGTGTGTGTGTGTGTCCCTCTGGTGTGTGTGAGTGGGGGGATGAGTCCCATCTGTGTTTGTGTGTGTGTGTGTGTTCGTGTGGTGTGTGTGACTAGTGGTACGAGTCCTCTCTAGGTGTGTGTGTGTGTGTGTGTCCCTGTGTTGTGTGTGAGTTGGGCACTGAGTTCCCGTCTATGTGTGTGTCTGTGTGTGTGTCCCTATGGTGTGTGTCAGTGGGGGGATGATACCAGTATCTGTGTTTGTATGTTTGTGTGTGTCCCTGTCTTGCTTGTGAGTGGGGGGTGAGTCCCCGTCTGTGTGTGTGTGTTTGTGTGTGTGTCCCTGTTGTATGTGTTTGTGGGAAGATGAGTCCCCCAATCTGTATGTGTATGTTTGTCCCTGTGTTGTGTGTGAGTTGGGTGATGAGTTCCCTTCTATCTGTGTGTGTGTGTGTGTGTGTCCCTGTGGTGTGCGCTTGTGGGAAGATGAGACCCCGACTCTGTGTGTTTATGTTTGTCCCTGTGTTGTGTGTGAGTGGGGCAGTGAGTTCCAGTCTGTGTGTGTGTGTGTGTGTGTGTCCCTCTGGTGTGTGTGAGTGGGGGGATGAGTCCCATCTGTGTGTGTGTGTGTCATCTTATGTGTGTAAGTGGGGGGATGAGTCCCAACTGTGCGTGTGTGTGTGTGTGTGTGTTCGTGTGGTATGTGTGAGTAGTGGTATGAGTCCTCTCTGGGTGTGTGTGTGTGTGCCCCTGTGTTGTGTGTGAGTTGGGCGGTGAGTCCCCGTCTATGTGTGTGTCTATTTGTGTGTCCCTATGGTGTGTGTGAGTGGGGGGATGAGAGCAGTCTGTGTGTTTGTATATTTGTGTGTGTGTCCCTGTCTTGTGTGTGAGTGGGGGGTGAGGCCCCGTCTGTGTGTGTGTGTGTGTCCCTGTGTTGTGTGTGAGGGGGGGGTGAGTCCCTGCCTGTGGGTATGTGGGTATGTTTGTGTGTGTGTCCCTGTTGTGTGTGTTTGTGGGAAGATGAGTCCCCCACTCTGTGTGTGTATGTTTGTTCCTGTGTTGTGTGTGAGTGGGGCAGTGAATCCCCGCCTGTGTGTGTGTGTATGTGTGAGTGTGTCCATGTGGTGTGTGTGAGTGTGGGGATGAGTCCCGTCTATGTGTGTGTCCTTGTGGTGTGTGTGAGTGGGGTATGTGTCCCCATCTGTCTGTGTGTCCCTGTGGTGTGTGTGAGTGGAGGGTGAATTCCCTCTTGTGTGTGTGTGTGGGGGGGTGTTTGTGTGTGTGTTTGTGCCTGTGGTGTGTGTGTGGGCTGGTGTCCCCATCTGTGTGTGTGTTTTTATGTGTGTGTCCCTGTGTTGTGTTTGAGTGGGGGGGTGAGTCCCCGTCTCTGTGTGTGTGTCCCTGTCGTGTGTGTGAGTGGGGGGATGAGTCGCCTCCTGTTTGTGTGTGTGTGTGTGTGTCCCTGTGTTGTCTGTGAGTGGGGGATGAGTCCCCATCTGTGTGTGTGTGTTTGTGTGTTCCTGTGGTGTGTGTGAGTGGGGGGATGAGACCCCTCTGTGTGGGTGTGTGTGTCCCTGCGGTGTGTGTGCGTGCCGGCATGAGTCCCCGTGTGTGTGTGTGTGTTTGTGTGTGTTCCTGAGTTGTGTGTGAGTGGGATGAGGGCCACAGCTGTGTCTGTGTCTGTGTCCCTGTGATATTTGTGAGTGGGTGGTGATTCCCGTTTCTTTGTGTGTGTGTGTGTGTGTGTGTGTGTCTCTGTGCTGTGTGTGAGTCGGGGGGATTAGTCCCAGTCTGTTTGTGTGTGTGTGTATGTGTCCCTGTGTTGTGTGTGAGTGGGGGGATGAGTTGCCTTCTATGTGTGTGTCTGTGTGTGTGTCCCTGTGGTGTGTGTTAGTGGGTTATATGTCCCCAACTGTCTGTGTGTCCCTGTGGTGTGTGTGAGTGGGGGCGTGAGTTCCCGTCTGTGTGTGTGTGTGTGGGGTATTGTGTGTGTGTTTGTGCCTGTGTTGTGTGTGTGGGCTGGTGAGTCCCCCTCTGTGTGTGTGTTTGTATGTGTGTGTCCCTGTGTTGTGTTTGAGTGGTGGGGGTGAGTCCCCATCTGTGTTTGTGTTTGTGTCCCTGTCATGTGTGTGAGTGGCAGGGTGAGTCATCCTCTGTGTGTGTGTGTGTGTGTATGTGTGTGTGTCCCTGTGGTGTATGTGAGTGGGGGGGATGAGTCCCCTTCTGCTTGTGTTGTGTGCGTCCCTATGGTGTGTGTGAGTGGGGGGATGAGAATAGTCTGTGTGTTTGTGTGTTTGTGTGTGTGTCCCTGTCTTGTGTGTGAGTGGGGGGTGAGTCCACATCAGTGTGTGTGTGTGTGTGTCCCTGTGGTGTGTGTGAGTGGGGGGTGAGTCCCCGTCTGTGTGTGTGTTTGTGTCCCTGTCGTGTGTGTGAGTGGGGGGGGGGTGAGTCATCCTCTGTGAGTGTGTGTCTATGTGTGTTTGTGTGTGTGTCCCTGTGTTGTGTGTTTGTGGGAAGAGGAATCCACGACTCTGTGTTTGTATGATTGTCCCTGTGTTGTGTCAGTGGGGCGGCGAGTCCCCGTCTGTGTGTGTGTGTGTGTGTACCTATGGTGTGTGTGAGTGGGGGGATGAGTTCCATCTGTGTGTGTGTGTGTGTGTGTGTGTGTGTGTGTGTGTTTGTCCCTTTGGTGTGTGTTAGTGGGGGGGTGAGTCCCCATCTGTTTCTGTGTGTGTCTGTGTGTGTCACTGAAGAGTGTTTTAGTTGGGGGATGAGTTCCATCTGTGTGTGTGTGTGTGTGTGTGTGTCCCTGTGGTGTGTGAGTGAGTCCAGATGTTGTGTGTGTGGTTCAGGGGTGAGTCCCCGTGTTTGTATCTGTGTGTCCCGGTGTTGTGTGTGAGTGTGGGGGTGAGTCCCTGCCTGTATATGTGTGTGTTTATGTATGTCCCTGAGGTGTGTGTGTGCGGGAGGGATGAGTCCCATCTGTGTGTGTGTGTGTGTGTGTCCTGGTGGTTTGTGTGGGGGGAATGAGTCCTGTCTGTGTGTGTGTGTGTGTGTCCCTGTCTTGTGTATGAGTGGGTGGATGAGTCCCGTCTGTGTTTGTGTGTGTCCCTGTGGTGTGGTTGAGTGGGGGGATGAGTTCTCTTTGTGTGTGTGTTTGTTTCCCTGTTGTGTGTGTGAATGGGAAGATGAATCCCCATCCGTGTGTGTGTATGTGTGTCCCTGTGTTGTGTGTGAGTGGGGCTGTGAGACCCCATGTTCGAATGTGTGTTTGTGTGTCCCTGTGGTGTGTGTGAGTGGGGTATGAGTCCCCATCTGTGTGTGTGTGTTTGTGTGTCCCTATGGTTTGTGTGAGTGGGGGGATGAGTCCCGTCTGTGTGAGTGTGTTGTCTGTCCTGTGGTGTTTGTGAGTGGTGGTATGAGTCCTTTCTGGGTGTGTGTGTGTGTGTCCCTATGGTGTGTGTGAGTGGGGGGATGAGACCAGTTGTGTGTGTGTGTTTGTGTGTGTGTCCCTGTGTAGTGTGTGAGTGGGGGGTGAGGTCCTGTCTGTGTGTGTGTGTGAGTCCCTGTGGTGTGTGTGCCTGGGGGGGTGAGTCCCCGTCTGTGTGTGCATGTGTGTGTCCCTGTGGTGTGTGTGAGTGGGGTGATGAGTCCCCATCTGTGTGTGTGTGTGTGTGTCCCTTTTGTTTGTGTGTGTGTGTGTGGGGGGGAATGAGTCCTGTCGGTGTTTTTGTGTGTGTGTCCCTGTCGAGTGTATCAGTGGGTGGATGAGTCCCATCTATGTTTCTGTGTGTGTGTGTCCCTGTGGTGTGGTTGAGTGTGGGGATGAGTCCTCTTTGTGTGTGTGTGTCCCTGTTGAGTAAGTGAGTGCCAAGATGAGTCCCCATCTGTGTATGTATGTGTGTCCCTGTGTTGTGTGTGAGTGGGGCTGTGAGAACCCGTCTACGATTGTGTGTGTGTGTGTGTGTGTTCCTGTGGTGTGTGTGAGTGGGGGGATGAGACCCGTCTGTGTGTGTGTGTGTGTGTGTGTCCCTGTGGTGTGTTTGAGTGGGGGGGGTGAGTCCCCGTCTGTCCATGTGTGTGTGTGTGTGTGTGTGTGTGTGTGTCCCTCTGGTGTGTGTGAAGTGGGGGAATGAGTCCCATCTGTGTGTGTGTGTGTGTCATGTTGTGTGTGTGAGTGGGGGGATAAGTCCCGTCTGTGTGTGTGTGTGTCATGTTGTGTGTGTGAGTGGGGGGATGAGTTCCCATCTGTGTGTGTGTGTGTGTGTGTCCCTGTGGTGTGTGTGAGTGGTGGTATGAGTCTTCTCTGGCTGTTTGTGTGTGTGTATCCCTGTGTTGTGTGTGAGTGGGGCTGTGAGTCCCTGTGTATGTGTGTGTGTGTGTGTGTGTTTCCCTATGTTGTGTTTGAGTGGGGGCATGAGAACAGTCTGTGTGTTTGTTTGTGTGTGTGTCCCTGTCTTGTGTGTGAGTGGGGTGTGAGTCCCGGTCTGTGTGTGTGTGTGTGCCTCTGTGGTGTGTGAGTGGGGGGTGAGTCCCCGTCTCTGTGAGTGTGTGTGTTCTTGTGGTGTGTGTGATTGGGGGGGGGTGAGTCATCCTCTGTGCGTGTGTGTGTGTGTGTGTGTGTCCCTGTGGTGTGTGCTTGTGGGAAAATGAGACCCCAACTCTGTGTGTGTATGTTTGTCCCTGTGTTGTGTGTGAGTGGGGCGGTGAGTTCCAGTCTCTCTGTGTGTGTGTATGTGTGTATGTGTGTGTGTGTGTGTGTCCCTCTGGTGTGTGTGAGTGGGGGGATGAGTCCCATCTGTGTTTGTGTGTGTGTGTTCGTGTGGTGTGTGTGAGTAGTGGTATGAATCCTCTCTGGGTGTGTGTGTGTGTGTGTGTGTGTGTGTCTCTGTGTTGTGTGTGAGCTGGGCGGTGAGTCCCTGTCTATGTGTGTGTCTGTGTGTGTATCCCTATGGTATGTGTGAGTGGGGGGATGAGACCAGTCTGTGTGTTTGTATGTTTGTGTGTGTGTCCCTGTCTTGCGTGTGAGTGGGGGTTGAGTCCCCGTATATGTTTGTGTGTGTGTGTGTGTCCCTGTGGTGTGGTTGTGTGTGGGGATGAGTCCTCTTTGTGTGTGTGTGTGTGTGTGTGTGTCCCTGTTGAGTGAGTGGCAAGATGAGTCCCCATCTGTATGTGTATGTTTGTCCCTGTGTTGTGTGTGAGTGGGGCTGTGAGACCCCATCTACGATTGTGTGTGTGTGTGTGTCCCTCTGGTGTGTGTGAGTGGGGGGATGAGACCCGTCTGTGTGTGTGTGCGTGTGTGTGTGTCCCTGTGGTGTGTTTGAGTGGGGGGGTGAGTCCCTCTGTGTGTGTGTGTGTGTGTGTGTGTGTGTCCCTGTGGTGTGGTTGAGTGTGGGGATGAGTCCTCTTTGTGTGTGTGTGTGTGTGTGTGTGTGTCCCTGTTGAGTGAGTGGCAAGATGAGTCCCCATCTGTATGTGTATGTTTGTCCCTGTGTTGTGTGTGAGTGGGGCTGTGAGACCCCATCTACGATTGTGTGTGTGTGTGTGTCCCTCTGGTGTGTGTGAGTGGGGGGATGAGATCCGTCTCTGTGTGTGTGTGTGTGTGTGTCCCTGTGGTGTGTTTGAGTGGGGGTGTGAGTCCCTCTCTGTGTGTGTGTGTGTGTGTGTGTGTGTGTCCCTCTGGTGTGTGTGAGTGGGGGGATGAGTCCCGTCTGTGTGTGTGTGTGTGTCATATTGTGTATGTGAGTGTGGGGATGAGTCCCGTCTGTGTGTATGTGTGTGTGTTCGTGTGGTGTGTGTGAGTAGTGGTATGAGTCCTCTGTGTGTGTGTTTGTGTGCCTGTGTTGTGTGTGAGTGGGGCGGTGAGTCCCCGTCTATGTGTGTGTCTGTGTGTGTGTCCCTATGATGTGTTTGAGTGGGTGGATGAGACCAGTCTGTGTGTTTGTATGTTTGTGTGTGTGTCCCTGTCTTGTGTGTGAGTGGGGGGTGAGTCCTCGTCTGTGTGTGTGTGTGTGTCCCTGTGGTGTGTGTGAGTGAGGGGTGAGTCCCTGCCTGTGTGTATGTGTGTGTGTTTGTGTGTGTGTCCCTATTGTGTGTGTTTTTGGGAAGATGAGTCCCCCAATCTGTGTGTGTATGTTTGTCCCTGTGTTGTGTGTGAATGGGGCGGTGAGTCCCCTTCTGTGTGTGTGTGTGTGTGTGTGTGTGTGTGTCCCTATGGTGTGTGTGAGTGGGGGGATGAGTCCCCGTCTGTGTTTGTGTGTGTGAGTGTGTACCTGTTGTGTGTGTGAGTGGGGGGATGAGTCCCCGTCTGTGTGTGTTTGTTTGTGTCCCTGTGGTATTTAGTTAGTTAATATAAGACAATGTATTATTTTCTGGGAAACAGGTTACCTCAGTAGGGGTGGTTCAGTGCCCCCAGAGTGGAAAGTGATTTTGGGGGACTTGACGCATCTCTCTCCCCGATGTCAAAGCCCATAGACGGGGCCTCGGATGTGGCAGGCTATTCAGTTGTGAGATGCCCTGTGGTGGGGGCGGTGGGAGCCTCCGAGGCTCATGGAGGCCCATGGCTGTCCAAAAGGGAGGGGCTGGCCTCCCCATGCTTGTGTACATGGGCCCTGGGTGGCAGGCAACCTGTGAGCAGAAGGCCATCTGTCCTTCTTTGGTGCTTTTACGCAGCAAGGAGGGGCGGTAGGACTCCCATTACACCCCCCCAAACCATCTCCCAAGTCTTGTGAGGAGCAGGGCAGACTGGTCAGTGCTGATCGCTCATTGGTCCAATAACTGAAGGGGGGGGGGGATTCTAGAACAAGGGGGCAGGGCCTGGCATAGTGCTGAAGGCTGTGAAGTCATTGAGGGGGTGGGGCCAAGTAAACAGCTGAAGGCAGTCATGACGAGGGGAAAGGGCCAGGTGAAGGGAAGGCACTTGAGACTTAAGCAGGAGAAAGGCTGGTCACCAGGGATACCAGAAGGAGGGCAGGGGGCAGGAGTGAGGAGAAGGCCTTCTGGTGTTTAGGCCTGATGCCAGGCAAGGGCGACCTTAACATGGAGGCTGGGGTTTTGGGGAGCTGGCTCAATGATCAGTCCAGCCAGAAGAGGCCAAGCCAAGGATGGGTTGGGGTCAGAGGCAACACCAGAAGTGGTCCAGTGGATAAGGCCATGTGAATGAGGATGAGGGTCCCTAGTGGCCACAAAAGCCTCATCATCTGCTGGTTCAGACCAGATGCCAGCAAGAAGGTCCCCCTCATCCTGAAGGAAGGGATTTCCCTGTAAATGTGGAAGACATGTGACCTTAGGGCCCAGCGACCAGTAAGTACTGTTTCCCCGAATATAAGACATCCTCAGAAAATAAGACATACTTACAGTTTTCTTTCTGAGTGAAATATAAGGTATCCCCAGAAAATAAGCCCAACCTTCCCCCCTTGGTCTGAACATGAGAATTTTGGTCCACTGATTCTGAAAGAAATGGAGTGATCAGCCAGAAGCGGCCAAACCAAGAATAGATAGGGGACAGAGGCAACATCCGGAAGTGGTCCAGTGGATAAGGCAATGGGGCCCTGTGAATGAGGAGCAGGTCCCCAGTGGCCACAAAAGCCTCATCATCCGCTGGTTCAGACCAGATGCCAGCAAGTAGGCCCCTGACCTCAAGGAAGGCTTTCCCTGTGAAAGGGGCAATCACTTTGCACTCAGGGCCCAGCTACCAGTAAGTACTCTGTTTCCCCGCATATAAGACATCCTCAGAAAATAAGTCCTACTTCCAAGTTTCCTTCTGAGTGAAATAGAAGGCATCCCCAGAAAATAAGCCCCCCCTTCCCACCTTTGGCTGAACATGAGAGTTTTGATCCACTGATTCTGAAAGAAATGGAATCACAAGAAATTCACCAGGAAATTAGGGAATTGGATTGTTATGATGATGTTCCAGATGATGTTGAAATGATTGTCCTTGAATAAATGAATAAATTCTTTATACTGTAGGATTCTCAGTTTGTCTGGTTTGTGTTGACAACTACCTTACTACGGTAGCGTATACGGATAATAAATTTCCTTTGTTTTCTTTTAACAACCAATGTGTACCGCATTCTTCTTCATGGAAAAATAAGACAACCCCTGAAAATAAGACCTAGGCCATCTTTGGGAGCAAAAATTAATATGAGACAATGTCTTATTTTCGGGGAAACAGGGTACCTCAGTAGGGGCGGGTCAGTGCCCCCAGAGTGCAAAGTGATTTTGGGGGACTTGACTCAGCTCTCTCCCCAATGTCAAAGCCCGTAGATAGGGCCTTGGGGGTGGCAGGGTATTCAGTTTGAGATTCCTTGTGGTGGGGGCTGTGGGGGCCTCCGAGGCTCATGGCCGCCCATAGCTTTCCAAAAGGGGGGGGGGGCTGGCCTCCCCATGCATGTGGACATTGGCCCTGGGTGGTGGGCACCTTTGAGCAAAAGTCCATCTCACCTTGGGGCTTTTAGGAACCGAAGGACACTTCCAGAGGTTGCGCAGTAGGCCTTCCCCTAAACCCCCCCACAACCCCCTCCCGGGCCTTGTGAGGAGCAGGGCAGCCTGGTCAGTGCTGCTGGTTCATTGGTCCAATAAATGAGGGAGCGGGGGGTGAGGGGACTGGTTTCTAGAATAGGGGACGGGGCCTGGCCTAGTGATGAAGGCGTTCAGGTAATGGATGGGGCGGGGCCAGGTGAACAGCTGAAGGCAGTCATGACAATGAGGGGCCATTTCCAGGTGAAGGGCAGGCACTTGTGACCTAAGCAGGAGAAAGGCTGGTCACCAGGGATACGGGGAGGAGGGGAGAGTGAAGAGCGCGGAGATGGGGGGAAGGCCTTCTTATGGGGAGGCCTGCTGCCAGGCATCAGCAACTTTAACAAGGAGGCTGGGGTTTTGGGGGGCTGGCTCAGTGATCAGCCAGAAGCGGCCAAGCAAAGAATGGATAGGGGCCAGAGGCAACACCCGGAAGTGGTCCAGTGGATAAAGCCATGTGAATTAGGATGGGCGTCCCCAGTGGCCACAAAAGCCTCATCATCCACTGGTTCAGACCAGATGCCAGGAAGAAGGTCCCCCTTGTCCTCAAGGAGTGGATTTCCCTGTGAATGGAGCAGACATGTGGCCCTCAGGGCCCAGCGGCCAGTAAGTACTGTGTTTCCCCGAATATAAGACAGCCTCAGATAATGAGAACTACTTCCAGGTTTCCTTCTGAGTAAAATAGATGGCATCTCCAGAAAATAAGCACTCCCTTCCCCCCTTGGGCTGAACATGAGAATTTTGGTCCACTGATTCTGAAAGAAAGGGAGTCACAAGAAATTCACCAGGAAATTCAGGAATTGGATTGTTATGATAATGTTCAAAATATATGGACATGATTGTCATTGAATAAATGAGTAAATTCTTGATACTATAGGGTTCTCAGTTTGTCAGATTTGTGTTGACAACTACCGTAATACCTTACCGTATACAGGTAATAAATTTCCTTAATTTTCATTTAACAATCAATGTGTATCCTATACAGTACTTCTTTATGGAAAAATAAAACAATCCCTGAAAATAAGACCTAGCCCAACTTTGGGAGCAAAAATTAATATAAGACAATATCTTATTTTCTGGGAAACAGGGTACCTCAGTAGGGGCGGGTCAGTGCCCCCAGAGTGGAAAGTGATTTTGGGGACTCAGCTCTCTCTCCGATGTCAAAGCCCATAGACAGGGCCTTGGGGGTGGCAGGATATTCAGTTGTGAGATGCCCCGTGGTGGGGGCGGTGGGGGCCTCCAAGGCTCATGGAGGCCCATGGCTGTCCGAAAGGGGGTGCTGGCCTCCCCATGCTTTTGGACCTGGGCCCTGGGTGTATGGCAACTTGTGAGCAGAAGGCCATCTGTCCTTACTTGGGGCTTTTAGGCATTGAGGTGGGCTGGTAGGCCTCCCTCTACACCCCCCCGCAACCCCCTCCATGCCTTGTGAGGAGCAGGGCAGCCTGGTCAGTGCTGCTCGTTCATTGGTCCAATAAATCAGGAGGTGGGTGCCAGGTTTCTAGAATAAGGGGGCAGGGCCTGGCCTACTGCTGAAGGCGGTCAAGTCATTGAGTGGGCAAGGCTAGGTGAACAGCTGAAGGCAGTCATGACAATGTGGGGGCAGGGCCAGGTGAAGGGCAGGCATTTGTGACCTAAGCAGGAGAAAGGCTGGTCACCAGGGATACGGGGACTGGGGGAGGGGCACGGGGGTGGAGGGAAGGCCTTCTGGCGGTGAGGCCTGCTGCCAGGTAGCGGTGACCTTAACAAGGAGGCTGGGGTTTGGGGTGGCTGGCTCAATGATCAGCCAGAAGAGGCCAAGCCAAGGATGAATTGGGGTCAGAGGCAACACCCGGAAGTGGTCCAGTGGATAAGGCCATGTGAATGAGGATGGGGTTCCCCAGTGGCCACAAAAGCCTCATCATCCGCTGGTTCAGTGTGGGAAGCCATGTTCCGTGGGGCCAAGGGCAAGGATGGAGCATAGGGTAGGGACACCTACCTGCTCTCCTACAGGGGATTGAGCACAGGTTAGAGATGCCTACCTGCTCTCCCCTAAGCCTTCAGGGTCAACTAGGGACAGGGCAGACCATAGCCCCATTGTTAGGGAGTGCGTGTGATGCACAACTTATCTGGATGTTCTCAGCTAAGCTGTCCTCAATGATATCTAGCCAGATGCCTGCTCTATGTATCTTTTTCCAAGAATGCCTTGGGGAGCTGACGGGTGACCTTGTCCTGGGAAAGGTACGCTTGGAGAAATGCCCAGAAAGGCCGTATAAATGTATGCCTGCAACTAATAAAGCTGCTGCAGTCTCACCATGGGCTATCAGACCTCCTGAAGCACCGCTTTCTCTTGTCTTTATTTCTCTTCAACCTCCTGGCCCTACCTTCAGGACCTGTGATACTGGCTGGATCCGGTAGTTCAGACCGGATGCCAGCAAGAAGGTCCCCTTAGTCCTCAAGAAAAGGGATTTCCCTGTGAATGGGGCAGACACGTCTTCCTCAGGGCCCAGCGACAAGTAAGTACTGTGTTTCCCCGAATATAAGACATCCTCAGAAAATAAGACCTACTTTTAGTTTTCTTTCTGAGTGAAATAAAAGGCATCCCCAGAAAATAAGCCACCTCTTCAAACATTGGGCTGAACATGAGAATTTTGGTCCACTGATTCTGAAAGAAATGGAGTCACAAGAAATTCACCAGGAAATTCAGGAATTGGATTGTTATGATAATGTTCAAAAGATGTGGACATGATTGTCATGGAATAAATGAGTGATTTCTTGATACTGTAGGGTCCTCAGCTTTTCAGATTTGTGTTGACAACTACCGTACCACCGTAATGTACACACGTAATAAATTTCCTTAATTTTCATTTAACAATAAATGTGTATCTTATACAGTACTTCTTAGTGGAAAAATAAGACAACCCCTGAAAATAAGACCTAGCCCATCTTTGGGAGCAAAAATTAATATAAGACAATGTCTTATTTTCGGGGAAACAGGGTGCCTCAGTAGGGACGGGTCAGTGCCCCCAGAGTGGAAAGTGATTTTGGAGGACTTGACACAGCTCTCTCCCCGATGTCAAAGCCCATAGACAGGGCCTTGGGGGTGGCAGGATATTCAGTTGTAAGATGCCCCGTGGTGGGGGTGGTGGAGGCCTCCGAGTTGCATGGAGGCCCATGGATGTCTGAAACAGGTGGCTGGCCTCCCCATGCTTGTGGACCTGGGCCCTGGGTGGCAGGCAACCTGTGAGCAGAAGGCCATCTGTCCTTCCTTGTTGCTTTTAGGCAGCAAGGTGGGGTGGTAGGCCTCCCCCTACACCCCCACGCAAACCCCTCTCGGGCCTTGTGAGGAGCGGGACAGCATGGTCAGTGCTGCTCCCTCATTGGTCCAATAAATGAGGGGGTATAGGGAGGTGTTTTTCCTAGAACAAGGGGGCGGGGCTGGCCTAGTGTTGAAGGTGGTCAAGTAATTTTGGGGGCGGGGCCAGGTGAATAGCTGAAGGCAGTCATGACAATGAGGGGGCAGGGCCAGGTAGGCATTTGTGACCTAAGCAGGAGAAAGGCTGGTCACTAGGGATAAGGGGACGGGGGGAGGGGCGCAGGGGTGGGGGGAAGGCCTTCTGGCGGTGAGGCCTGCTGCCAGGCGGCAGCGACCTTAACAAGGAGGCTCGGGTTTGCTGGGGCTGGCTCAATGATCAGCCAGAAGAGGCCAAGCCAAGGATGGATTGGGGTCAAAGGCAACACCCGGAAGTGGTCCAGTGGATAAGGCAATGTGAATGAGGATGAGGGTCCCCAGTGGCCACATAAGCCTCATCATCTGCATGTTCAGACCTGATGCCAGCAAAAAGGTCCCTTGTCCTCAAGGAAAGGATTTCCCTGTGAATGGGGCAGACACATCGACCTCAGGGCCCAGCGACCAATAAGTACTGTGTTTCCCCGAATATAAGACATCCTCAGATAATGAGAACTACTTTCAGGTTTCCTTCTGAGTGAAATAGAAGGCATCCCCAGAAAATAAGCCCCTCCCCCTTCCACCCTTGGGATGACCATGAGAATTGTGGTCCACTGATTCTGAAAGAAATCAAGTCACAAGAAATTCACCAGGATATTCAGGAATTGCATTGTTATGATAATGTTCAAAAGATGTGGACATGATTATCATTGAATGAATGAGTAAATTCTTGATACTGTAGGGTTGTCAGTTTGTCAGATTTGTGTTGTCAACTACCGTACCACCGTAATGTACACACGTAATAAATTTCCTTAATTTTCATTTAATAATAAATGTGTACCCTGTACAGTACTTCTTCATGGAAAAATAAGACAACCCCTGAAAATAAGACCTAGGCAATCTTTGGGAACAAAAATTAATATGAGACAATGTCTTATTTCCGGGGAAACAGGGTACCTCTGTAGGGGTGGGTTAGTGCCCCCAGAGTGGAAAATGATTTTGAGGTACTTGACAAAGCTCTCTCCCCGATGTCAAAGCCCATAGACAGGGCCTCGAGGGTGGCAGGATATTCCGTTGTGACATGCCCTGTGGTGGGGGCAGTGGGGGCCTCCGACGCAAATGGAAGACCATGGCTGTCCGATACAGGGGGCTGGCCTTCCCATGCTTGTGTACCTGGGCCCTGGGTGTCAGGCAACCTGTGAGCAGAAGGCCATCTGTCTTTCCTTGCGGCTTTTAGGCAGCGAGGTGGGGCAGTAGTCCTCCTCCTAAACCCCCCACAACCCCCACCCAGGCCTTGTGAGGAGCAGGGCAGCCTGGTCAGGGCTGCTTGCTCATTGGTCCAATAAATGAGGGGGCAGGGGGGGTTTTCTAGAACAAGGGGGCGGGACCTGGCCTAGTGCTGAAGGCGGTCAAGTCATTGAGTGGACGGGGCCAGGTGAACAGCTGAAGGCAGTCATGTCAAGGAGGGGGCAAGGCCAGGTGAAGGGCAGACACTTGTGACCTAAGCAGGAGAAAGGCTGGTCTCCAGGGATAAGGGGAGGGGGGAGGGGCGCTGGGATAGGGACAAGGCCTTCTGGCGGTGAGGCCTGCTGTCAGGCAGCGGCGACCTTAACAAGGAGGCTGGGTTTGTGGGGGCTGGCTCAATGATCAGCCAGAAGAGGCCAAGCCAAGAATGGATTGGGGTCAGAGGCAACACCCAGAAGTGGTCCAGTGGATAAGGCCATGTGAACGAGGATGAGGGTCCCCAGTGGTCACAAAAGCCTCATCATCCACTGGTTCAAACCGGATGTCAGCAAGAAGGTGCCCCTTGTCCTCAAGGTAGTGACTCACCCAGCCACTCACACACACCAAAAGGACAAACACACACAAACACAAACAAAGACAGGAACTAACCTCCCCACTCACACACACCTCAGGGACACAGACACGGACAAACAGACGGGACTCATCCCCCCACTCATACAGACCACAGGGACACACACACATACACACAGATGGGACTAATCCCCACACTCAAAAACAACACAGGGACAAACACACACATGAACACATATAGACTGGGACTCACCCCCCACCCACTCACACCACAGGACAAACACACACACACAAACAAGGGAATCACCCCCATAACAAACACACACAACACAGGGACACACACATACACACAGACATGGACTCATCCACCCACTCACACAAACCACAGGGACACACACACACACACAAACAAAAGGGGATAACCCCCCCCCACTAACACACACCACAGAAACACACACACAAACACAGACGGGACTCATCCCCCCACTCATACACACCACAGGGACACACACACACACACAAACAGACATACACGGGGACTCATCCCCCCAATCACACACAAAATGGGGGGACACACACAAACACACACACTCACACACACACAGAGGGGGACTCATCCCTCCACTCACACACACCATAGGGACACACACACAAACAAACATATACACACACACAGATGGGAACTCACCCTC
>JAPZQD010000039.1:0-142052 GCA_036971965.1 Nyctalus aviator | reverse complement strand
TAGAAATTTTAATATCTAAAATTTTCTCACCGACATAGAGTGTTACAATCTCCCTTCTACCCTTTGCATTTGACATCCTTGAAAAGGCAAAACCAAGGTCACCAAACCCTCTCACAGTATCAGTCCAAACCCAGCCCAGGCCCCCCCCAAAGTTCTTCTCTCTATTCTGATATTCAGGGGAAATGGGAACCACAATTTTGACACCATTGTGTCACTAAGTATTTTGATTTTGCTAGACACAATATATGTTGTTATATCTATTTAAGAAATGAATGAATGAACAAACAAACAAACAAACAAATTGTGTTTGGGACTTTTTCAGGTACACATGGGAGGACGAAAAATGGCAAGAGATGAAGAAAGTGCCCATGGTAAGAATACATGCACTGCATACTTGCCCCCAAGTGTGAGTTCAACTGATAGACAACCCCAAAATGAGAGCAACTGAACAGACAACCCCAAAAGGCTCTCTGAGATGTCTGAAGTGAAAAAGCAAGAGCTCTGAGATAGGCATTTTAGCTTGGTCTTTGCCCATGTCCATCTTCGAGATATGAACTTGACTAGACTACGCCTCCATTCCCCAACTATAAAATGAGGTTAACAAACCTACTCTTATCTCCATGGAAAAGGATGTAGAAGGTATCATATCATGCAATAGATGGAGTGTGTCTTACCAGGTAGAATGTTAGAGAACCAGGATGGAAAGTTAAACAGGTGTTTCATTAGCAGGTAGCAGGTTTAAGAGGGAGGGGAAAAAGAGGAGGGAGTGAAGGAAGAAAGAAGGAGGTGATCTTATCCAATCGCCTCAACAGCCCAGAAGAAACTCCGTACTACTATTTTCATTTTTGAACAAAGGTTTAAAACTTAAAGTACCTTCCAAGGTGGCACAGGCGGCCGATGGCGGGACTGTGATTCAAACCGAGTGTCTGGAACTCCAGATAGCCCTTCACCCCCTGCTGCCCCTTCCTGACCATCTTCCCTGGGCTGGAATCTGGGAGAAGTATGGCAGAGGCCACTGAAGCCTCAAATAGGGACAGCTCTGCAGGGTGTGGACCACCAGGGGTAATGGAGGTGAGGTCATGTCTGGAATAATGAAGGGGATCCCCTAGAGAAAGGCCCCCCAGCTGTTGAGCATCTACAGGTGAACATGGTGTGGCCAGAGTGACAGGGATACTTGGTGAAGATCCTCCTGAGTTCAGTAAGGCGTTAGTTGGAAAAGCAGAGTTGAGGCCCTGTTCTTCTTCCAAGGGCACCAGGGTCCAGGCAACCAGGATACCTTGCTTTAATGTTTGGATGCTCACAGATCACTTGTCCTCTAGATTCTGGAGACACCATACAGGCCCTGCAGAAGCTCGGGCTGAGGCTCATCCTGGTGGGGAAGACAGGAGCTGGGAAGAGCGCCACCGGGAACAGCATCCTGGGCCACAGGCGCTTTGTCTCCAGACTCGCAGCCACCTCGGTGACCAGAACCTGCGAGGTGGGGAGCCGCAGGTGGGATAGATGGCATGTAGAAGTCATTGACACCCCGGACCTTTTTAGCTCCCTGGTCTCTAAGACAGACGCAGGGTTCCAGGAGCGAGCCCGCTGCTACTTGCTGTCAGCTCCTGGGCCCCACGCGCTGCTCCTGGTGACTCAGCTGGGCCGCTTCACTGCACAGGACCAGCAGGCCGTGAGCGCGCTCAAGGACCTGTTTGGGGACAACGTGGTGAAGCGCACCATCGTGCTGTTCACGCGCAAGGAGGACTTGGCAGGAGGCTCGCTGCAGGAGTATGTGCGCGACACGGACAACCGTGCACTGCGGGCTCTGGTGGCCGAGTGCGGGGGCCATGTGTGCGCCTTCAACAACAAGGCGATGGGTGGGGAACTGGAGGCCCAGGTGCAGGAGCTGCTGCTGCTGGTAGAGCGCCTGGTGCATGAACATGCGGGTGTCCCCTACTCCAACGACGTGTACCGCCTGGCGCAGGAGCTGGCCTTCTCCAGCCCCGAGGAGCAGCTGAGATTGGTGGCAGAGAGGCTGGCAGGCAGCGTGTTGGCGCGACAAAAGCGAGGGCTGCTTGGCCGACTGTGTGGGTGGGTGATGGCTGGGAAGCTGCGCACAGCCACACTACTGGGAGTCCTGTTCCTGCTTTGGGTATTGCTCTCCAGACACTGGTCCTAGGCCATGGACGAGGTCCGTCCTGAATGACAGAGTGTATTTAAGTAGGAATTGGAACCATTCTCTACTGGAGTCTGTGCCTCTGGGGCCCGCAGGTTTTCCTTGTGTCCCTCACTGGCATTAACTTACCAATCAAAGACAAAAATCCTGCCCGCTCCCATCTACTTTCCAAACCTGCCCATGGGACCTGGCCCTTCCTGAGCTCTTCTTACTGAAGCCCAACAAGTATTGCTCTTGCCTGTTTTCCACTGACCTCAGGCTGCTGTCCCAGATCCTGGTATCATCCCTGGTTCCCCCAGGAGACCAAGAAGCAGAGCCAACACAAAGCCTCCTTCTAGACCCACTTATTTCAATTGAATTGCCTGAATAAAGCTTTGGTTGTGTATTAACAAAAGTCAGTATTTGTAGTTGTTTGTTTATCTGCTTTATATAACCATTGAACAGATACTGCTCTGTCATTCTTAACCTCTTCTGCAAAAACCACCCACTCAAATGCACACACATTGGGGTGACAAGAAGACAAAACACTGAACTGTCCATCTGTCCCAGGAAGGCACACCTCCCCCTCCTTCTCCATTCAGACCCCTTCACAGTGTGAATGCAGAGTCTTCTACAAGTCCAAGAAAGCATTAACCAGAGACTTGAGTCACTAGGAGCCACAGAGGCACTGTGGAAAGTGTATTTCCAAAGAGGAGATTTCTCACAAGCTGACACACTCATAGGGTGAGAGTAAGTTTTTCAACTCAGGGATAAATTAAAAAAAAAATAGGGGATTTGGAAATTTTTATTTCAATCTCAAAAGGAAGGGCAAACAAATCTTTGCAGATTGAGTATTGGGGGTACAAGGTGGGGAAAAGAGTCCCATGAAGACCTGGGAGAGTCCACTCTCTGACCCAGGTAAAATGAGCCAGGTTAGCATGGCTCATGTGTCCATCCACACATTCTCTGTCCCAGAATCTCCACCTTCATATACAAACTCAAAACTGCTGGGTAATTCCAGATCTCTTCCCTACAGTATCCTCCATCCGGTGCCTTCTCAGACAGAGATTCCCAGATCCTTTATGCCTTCCCATCACTAACAAGACATGTAACAGGGGAAAAATAAACGCAATATCTGAGAACAAATTGGAATAAGAGGCCACAAGCCCTGCCCAGAAGCCTCTGAGAACACAAAGAGGAATGCCAGCACCAAATGATGAGACATGGTGTTCCATCAGCTGCTAAGGGCCTTGTAGTCCAAGGGTTCTGCATAGATCCCAGCAGAGGAACTGATAGGGAATCTTGACTTTGGTTTGGTCCACTTGTCAATATATTTTTGCAAGAAAACTCTTGCTGATGAATGAGATGGTCACTGATGAAAATAAATGAGAAAAAAAACTAGCAAAGTGTCTAGTGTGAGCAATGAAATTGTGCAACTTGATTATTGCTTTTTGGTTTGGTAGGAATGGAGCTCAGAGAATCCCCAGGGGACTGTGCTTGAGGTGGTTGGGAATGTAGAAAGGAGACCCAGGGATTCCAGGGGACAGGCACACCCCACTATGGCTGCCATCCAGACCATTAGGGGTGTCCAGGCCAGCAGGGGAGGCCAGTTGGGGGTGACTAGGCCAACAGGGGAGGGAAGTTAGGGGTGACCAGGTTGGCAGGGGAGTGGTTAGGGGTGATCAGGCTGGCAGGCAGAAGTGGATAGAGGCAATCAGGCAAGCAGGCAGGCAAGCAGTTTGGAGCCAACAGTCCTGGTTTGTAAGAGGGTTGTCCGACTGCCCCCAAGGAGTGCCAGATTGGAAAGGATGCAGGCTCGGCTGAGGGACACATACACCCCTGCATGAATTTCATGCTCCAGGCCTCTAGTGTGTTAATAACAAGTACAAGGTTCTGCCTTATAGTGGCTTTTCCTTGCAGAAATTTTCACACAGAATTTCTAATGGACTTCCTCACTTATCCAGCAGTTGTCAGTGAAGTGCCCAGTGAGGAACCCATATTGGAATGACCTTTAAAACTCCAAAACTCTGAACAATAAACAAGTCCCTGATCTTCACACCAGAAGGCACCCAGAATGTGAAACTGAAAGGGCAAAGTGTAAGGCACAGGTCGAAGAGGCCAAAAGCTGCAAAACAGGAAGCACAGCACAAAACTGCTTTTCTCAGCCAACATCCTGAGACTGTGAGATAAAGAAAAGAAATCAAGAATGAAAAAGAAACAGGAAACAGACAACTGAAATAACGGGCAGCAAAAGGCAAACAGCTAGGAAAACTAGTTGGAGAAAATTCAAAAGGAAACAGCCCTTTTCCCATAGTAAGATTTGAATGCAATCTTTTAAATAGCCAACGAAAACAAATGGATACCAGAAATAAGCACAAATATGTCTTCTTTTAAATCTGATGGGGGTAACATGAATGTTTTTTGGTCCACACTTGATATTTGTCTACAATGTATCCAATATTCCAATATGTGAGAAATTTTATAAAAATGTTAAATTGACTTTTCCTGCCTTTCAATATAAAGTGGGGAGGTGGGAGAATAAGATGCTTTGATTTATTGTTTTTTAAGCCAAACTGGACAGTATAACAAAACATGACATTTTTATCACTAAGGGACAGGGCTTCATATACACAAATAATAGCATCTTAAAAATTAGAGGGGGAAAAGACAGTTGTTAGTGAAGAGCCCAGGAAGGAACCCATATTGGAATGACCTTTAGAGCAAAGAGAAGAGTCATGAAAATGAGAGAGGAAGTCTGTGTGCTGATTCTTGTACTCTGCAGCATCTCCAGTAAGGTTTCTAAAACTAAAAAAGAAAAAAAATGGGTGAGTATGAATAGCTCTGCATAAATACCAGTGTTTGTTTTTTTCAGAAACAGGAAAAATGGTGCCTTTGGGCTTTCAGAGTCACAGGCTGGAGAAGAAACTGTGCACACTGTCACAGGAATGAGGAGACAGGAGAGGTTGAAGGAAAGGAAGGAGAACCCTTAGAAACAGAGGGGAGGACTGTGAAGTCTTCCATGCTGTGTAATGATAGTTTGCACCAATTTCACCAAGTCACCAAGGAGTGAGGGGCACTCAACTGACAAATATGACTGATAGATTATACATTGAGGGCCTTGGACATATCAGATATTGGAATGCAATTGAATAAGTGAACTATAGTATAAATCCCAGAGAGCTATACTTACATATGGTACATACTTTTCACATATGTACTTGTATTCATAAATTGCCACATTTAATTTGCTACTATTTTGATAAGGATCTTTATTACTATATTCATAAAGGATATTGGTCCATAGTGTTTTTTGTTTTCTTGTAATATCTTTGAAGGATCCTGACCTCATGGAATGAATGGGAAAGTAATTCCTCTTCACCTGGTTTTTTAAAGTATTGCTATTAATTCCTTAAATGTTTAATTATTTCACCAGTGAAGCCATTTGGTACTGGATTATTCTTTGGTTGTAGGTTTTTATTTTAATTTAACCTCTTTCCTTTTATAAGTAAATTCAGATTTTATTTTGGCTTGAGTCACTTTGAGTAGTTAGTATCCTTCAAGAATCTAATGTACAGCATAAAAAGGCAAAAGTAGAAAAGAAAATTTGGTTCTAATGCACAGTTAGCTGACAACCTCCAGCTGCCACACTGTCAGGTGCCACCTTAGCTTTTGAGCAAAAGCCAGCCTCTTCCCAGGCCAAGCTCAGCAGAGCTCCCAATGGAATTAAGCTAGAACTCCATAATGGAAAGTGACAGCAATGTATTCTGCACTGCCCTATTCGTAGCATCATGACTCCCTAAACGGTCATCAGAATCTGGGGAAAGGCATTTTAAGATGGTTACTGGCAAGAAGGTAGGGAGAGAGAGTGTGTGAGAGAATGAGGGAGCAATAGAGGAGTGTGTGGGCGTGTGTGGCTGTGTGTGTGAGTGAAATAGGAATCGTTAGATCCTGCAGGTCTTCCAAGGGGGTGCCTTTCTGGGCAGTCTTAGATGGCAAAACCCCGCTGCCACCGCAAACACTCCCGGGAGGACACAGGCTGCACAGAGACCATGCCATCTTGAAGAACAGACCTATTGGGATTAGGTTCTTAGCCTCGCCACCACCCAATCTGGTCTCGGTGGCAAAACAAGACACTACAGCAACTCGTAAAAAAAAACAAAACTAAGACCACAGCTGCAGATCCAGAGACACCAAGACTCCAGGCACCCCGGCTGCAGATTTCTGTGAGTCACAATTCCAGTCTCCCTCCCCTTGGGCCCCATGGCAGTGGCATAGGATCTGCCAGAACCCAGCCACACAATCAGGCTTTCTGCCTACACACAGAGCAGCAGCCCTACCTGAATTTGAGCTTTGCTGTGTGGACCCTGGAAGTTTGTTTCCTGTGCCCAGGCTCTGTGCCCAGGCAGGGAGGCTGTACTGAATTTGAGCCTAGGTGCACAACCTTGGGGAAATTGTTTTCTGTGTCCAGATCCTGCGCCCACACAGGGGAGACAGCGCTGAAGTTGAGCCTGGGGGTGAAAACCCAGGGAGTTTGTTTCCCATGACCAGACCTTGCATCCAACCACCGAGGGAGCACTGAATTTGAACCTGAAAGTGCAAATTCAGGGAGTTTGTTTCCAGCAACTAGACTCCAAAGCAAGGCATGGAGGTTGTGCTAAATTTGAGCCTAGGTGCACTACCTTGGGGAGGGTTTTGTTTTTGTTTTTTCTTTTTCTTTCTGCAACCAGATCCCATGCCCACACAGGGAGACAATGCTGAAGTTGAGCCTGGGGTGCAAACCCGGGGAGTTTGTTTCCCAGGACCAGACTCAGTGCCTAACGGGGGTGGGGGGTTGGGGGGGATGCTGAATTCAAGCCTGGGTACATGACACTGGGAGTTTGTATCCCGCAGTGCACACCCATGTGACTAGACCCAACATCCTCACTGGGCAACAGTGCCACCTGACTTTGATTCAGGGCAAGTGAACACATAAGGCTGTTTTCTGCAGGGCAGGAGTGGACCTCCTGCCAACACAGTTCGACTGTGCAACCCAGCCTCCCAAGCAGAACATACGCAAGAGGCAGCAATGCAGCAGCAATGAGCACAATGACTAGACTCTGTTTTTCATTATGTGCACCTTGAATCCAATTCCCAGTACATTCACACTACGAGCCAGCAACTTCAATTCTTGGCACATGTGCACACAGGGACCCTGATTCTTGGTGTGAGGCCTCACCAAGCAACAGAGACTCTGATAGTCAATTCTCAGCATGGACACAGGGAGCCTCTGACTCCTGACATGCAGTAGGGGACTTTGATTTTTGGCACATGCAATTGGGTTCTTTGTTTCAGCATGTCACAGGCATGGTCCCTGATTCTACATACACACACAAGGCCAAACTAAGCATCTGTGGGACATCCCTCTCACAATCCAGGACCATTGGCACCACTTGCCTGCCTGCCTGATTGCCCTTAACTGCTCCCCTGATGGCCTGATCACCCCCAATTGTCCTCCCCTGCTGGCCTGATTGCCTTCATGCCTTCCCTGCCAGCCTGATCACCCCCAAATACCCTCCCCTACTGGCCTCCACAATTGCCCTCCCCTTTTAGCCTGATAGCCCCCAATTGCCCTCCCCTGCAGGCCTGGTCAATCCCAGCTGCCCGCCCCTACCAGCCTTGTCACCCCTACCCCTAACTGCCCTCCTCTGCAGGCCTGGTTTCTCCCAACCTCCCTCCCCTGCTGGCCATGTTGTGGTGGCCATCTTGTGGCAGCCACCCACCTAGGCTTGTATTAGTTTAGATAGGTATTTGTTGCCATTTTTATTCTTTCCACCTGTGTTCTTTCTTCCCTTTTTATTTCTTCTTTTTACAACAATCACTTTAGCATTTCTTGAGTTACTTATTTGGTGGTAATAAACGTCCTTAGCCTTTTTTGTCTGCAAAGTTCCTGATTTCACATTCAATTAAAAAAAAATAAAAAAAATCTTTATTGTTCAGATTATTACAAATGTTCCACTTTTCCCCCCTCCATGCTCCCCTCCACCAGGTTTCCACCTCACCCTCTGCCCTTTCCCCACCCCCCATTGTCCTCATCCATAGATGCACAGTTTTTGTTCAGTCTCTTCCCGCACCCCCACTCCTTTTTTCCCCAAGAATCATCAGTCTACACCCCTTCCATACCTCTGATTCTATTATATTCACCAGTTAATATTGTTCATAAGATTTTTTAATTCCCTTGATTTTTAGTTTCACTTGTTGATAATTATGTATTTGTTGTTCATAATTTTTATCTTTATCTTCTTCCTCTTTCTAAATAACCCCCTTCAGCAATTCATATAATTCTGGTTTGGGGTGATGCTTTTTTTTTATTTGTGAAGCTTTTTTTTAATTTGTGAAGCTCTTCATCTGGCCTTCGATTCTGAGTAATAACTTTGCTGGGTAGAGTATTTTTGGCTATAGTTTCTTGCTATTCATCACCTTGAATATTTCTTGCCATTCCTGTCTGGCCTGCATGGTTTCTATTGAGAAATCAGCTGACAATCGTATGGGTGCTCCTTTGTAGGTAATCACCTGCTTTTCTCTTGCTGCTTTTAATATTCTCTCTTTGTCTTTTGCTCTGGGAATTTTAAAAATAGTTTTATTGATTTTTTTTACAGAGAGGAAGAGGGAGGGACAGAAAGCTAGAAACATCAATGAGAGAGAATCATCAATCAGCTGCCTCTTGCACACCCCCCACTGGGGATGTGCCCGCAACCAAGGCACATGCCCTTGACCAGAATTGAACCCGGGACCCTTCAGTGCGCAGGCCAATGTTCTAGCCACTGAGCCAAACCAGTTTTGGCTGCTCTTGGAATTTTAATTATGATGTGTCTTGGTGTAGTCCTCTTTGGATTCCTTTTGTTTGGGGTTCTGTGTGCTTCCTGGACTTGTAGGTCTATTTCTTTCACCAGGTGGGGGAAGTTTTCTCTCACTATTTCTTCTAATAGGCTTTCGGTATCTTGCTCTCTCTCTTTTTCTGGGACCCCATAATTCTGATGTTGGTTTGCTTAAAATTGTCCCAGAGGTTTCTTACAATATCTCCAACTTTCTGAATTCTTTTCTCTTCATGCTTCTGCGGAGGGGTGTTCTCTGGCTCTTTGTGTTCCAAATCTTTGACTTGATTTTTGCTATCTTCCAGTCTGTTTTCAGGACTCTGCATAATTTTTTTTTTATTTCAGGCAATGTATTCTTTATTTCTAGTTGATCCATTTTCATATCCTCAAAAGTCTCATTTATTTTATCGGCCTTTTCTAGGATATTCTTGAAAAACTTTATATCTGTAGTTTTGAACTCAATGTCCATTTTTTTACTTTCCTCTATCTCCTTCCTTTGTGTCCTGCCTGTTCTCTGCATTTTAGCTGCTTCCCTGATTTGATGGAATAGTTTTGTATGCTAGGTGTCCTGGTAGAGCCCAGTAGCATAGCCTTCCCAGTTACCTGTGGTGGACAGTCTTGGTGCAGCCCTTTGTGGGCTATGTGTGCAATCCTGTTCTTAAGCCTTGCTTGTTGTTGGTATCACTGGGAAGCATTGATCTCCAAGCCAATTGGCTGAGGATCAGCAGTGTCTCAGCTAGGAGGTTTCTGTGCCATGCTTGGATGGGGCAGATTCTCGGGGTGGTGCAGATAAGCTTTGGTTCCCCATCAGTCCTGCCTTAGGAAAATCCTATTCACGGTGAGTCCAGCAAGATTGGTCACAGATGCACGCACCTCTTGGGTAAAGTTTGTCTGCTCCCTGACGGCCAGTTTTTTCCCAACTCAGAGTTGTCTCTCAGTGCAGTTGGGAGTTTTTTTGTTTTGTTTTTTCCTCCTGAATGAGAAAGCCAACCTCTGGGACGGATTCTGTGTTCCACGTGGATGAGGGAGAGTCTCGGGGCGGTGTAGACAAGCTTTGATTTCCCGTCAGCCCCTCCCTATGAGGGTCCAGTTCCTGAGTTCCACAGTAATGACCGCTGGCTTCACGTACCTCCGAGAGATCTCTGCCTACTGCCTTATAGTCTGGCCTCTCCCCATCTGGGGCCATCTATCAGAGCAATAGGGTGGTTCTGTTTTACTCCCGAACAAAAAAGCCAGCCCCGAGTTAGCTGTCCACCCTCTCCGTGTGCCAGGAGTAAGCCAGCAGCGAACTTGGCCCGCCCTCTCCACGCACCGCAGGCAAGCCTGTAGCTAACTCGATGGCCTTCTTCACAGATCCTGAGGCTCAGTGTCCCTTTTCTCCCCTTCCCAGATGTAGAGCCTCCTATCAGCCAGCCAGCCTGCACTTGAGGGCTATGTTCCTCCTATTTTCCAGTTGTAAATTCAAAATTGTTTTGATAGGATGCATTCAGGTGTCTAACCTATGCCGCCATCTTGGTTTCTCCCCACATTCAATTTTTAATCATAGCTATGCTGGATAGAGTATTCTTGGAATCAATCCCTTGCTTTTCCTTTTTTGTTAAAATTTTATTCATTTTTTTACAGAGAGGAAAGGAGAGGGATAGAGAGCCAGAAACATAGCTGAGAGAGAAACATTAGAAACATCTGCCTCCTGCATACACCCCACTGAGGATGTGCCCACAACCAAGCACATGCCCCTGAATGGAATCGAACCTGGGACCCTTCAGTCCACAGGCTGATGCTCTATCTACTGAACTAAACCAGTCCAGGCAAGTCCCTTGCTTTAAATCAGTTGGTTTATTTCATGCTATTCACTTCTGGCTTGATGTGTTTCTAATGATAAATCAGTTGATATTTTAATAGGAGAGCCCTTGTAGATAATTTTCTATCTCTCGCTTGTAGTCTTTAATATTCTTTCTTTGTCTTTTAAGTTTGCCAATTTAATTATGATGTGTCTTGGTACTGTAGGTTTTTGGGGGTTAATCTTGACTGGGATTGTGTGCTTCTTAGACTTGTGTGACTTTTTTCTTCTCCAAATCAGAGAAGTTTTCTATCATTATTTCTTCAGACAGGTTTTCTATTCCTTGTTCAGCCTTCTCTTCTTTTGGCATCCCTATTTTGTAAATGCTTTTTCATTTTATGTTGCCCCAAAGTTCCCTTAGACTCTCATTCTGCCTTTTAATTATTTTCTAGTTGCTGCACTTGTCTTTTAGTTTAAGTTTAAACCTGTATTCAGTCCTCAGCTTCTAGTCTACTGTTTAAACCTTCCATGTGTTCTTTATTAAAGCTGTGTCATTCTTCTTTTCCCCTTGATTCTTACTCATGTTAGTGTATTTCTCATTCAGCTCCTTATAATTCTCACTGAGTTGCATGTAATTCTCATCCAGACATTTGCACATTCTTATAACTATTACTCTGAATTTTTTCTAACAAATTACTTGCCTCCATTTAATTTAGTTCCTTTTCTGATGATTCTTCCTTTTCTTGAATTTGGGGTTGTTTCTTTTTCCCCGTATTTTTGCTGATCTTTTGTATTTATTTCTATGTATTAGATCAAACTGCTATGCCACCCAGATTTTTTGGGTTAGGCTATGTAGTAGATATTTTGCAGAACCCAGTGGTTCAATCTCTCAGGTTTTCTGGGTTATTTTCTAAAGAGGCCTCCTAATTGAGATATTCAGGTTATCCTGCTCTGTTTGTGTCTTGAATATTATTGTCTCATTAATGGATTGTCTCCTATCAGGGTGTCTGATTATATACCTACTCCCTGCCACATCAAGCCAGCCATAGTAGAAGTGCTGACATACAGCACAATATACAATGACAGTAGACACAACACAGAAGGAACAGAATATGAATGTACATAAGACCCCTAGAGCCCCAACAAAAGTGACCACCAGAGAAAAGAAATTAGAAAATAGAAAAGAGAACAAGAATAATTGGGGGAGGGAGAAAGAAATCTGAGGAGAAAACACAATAAATCAAACAAAAAAGAACTAACAAAAAAAAATACCCAGAAAAAGTGGGAGCAGAATCTGTACAAGGAGAGCTTAAAGAAAGAAAATAACATTAAAAAATTAGAAGAAAAATAAAAAAAAGAATTAGAAAAGTAGGGGATGGATCACATTTTAGAATAAAGGGGGAGAGAAGAAATGAGAAGACAAGAAAGAAATTTGAAAAGAATAGAGGAGAGAGTAGATAGGCCTAAATTTAGTATGTGAAACAATTTAAAAAATTATGATAAGAAAATATAAAGAGAAGAGAGAATATATTTATATTATATAAACATTATATTATATATATTATATTATATTGTATTGTATTGTATTGTACTGTACTGTACTGTATTGTATTGTATTGTATTGTATTGTATTATATTATATGCCTGGTGTGTGAAATTTGGGAGGGAAGGGGGTTCCCTCAGCAGCCCAGCCTGCACTCTTTCCAACCTGCAATACCTCAAGGGATGTCCCATTGCCCGTTTAGGCCTGATCCAGTGGGATTGGGCCTAATTGGGCAGTTGGACATTCCTCTCACAATCCAAGACTGCTGACCCCCAACCACTCGCCTGCCTGCTTGTCCGATTGCCCCTAACCAATTCTGCCTACCAGCCTGATCACCCCTTAACTACTCTCCCGCCAGTCTGATTGACTACTAACTGCTCCCCTGCAGGCACAATTGCCCTTAACTGTCCTCCCCTGCTGACCTGATTACCCCTAATTGCCCTCCCCTGCCAGCCTGATCACCCCTAACTGTCCTCCCCTGCAAGCCTGGTTGCCCCAAACTTCCCAGCCCTGCTGGCCCCATCATCCCTAACTTTCTTTCCAGCCTGGTCACCTCTAACTACCCTCCTCTGCTGAACTGATTGCCCCTAACTGCCCTTCCTTGCAGGTATGCCCCCCAACTGCCCTTCCCTGCAGGCTTGATTGCCCCCAACTGCCTTCCCTTGCAGGCCTGGTCCCTCCCAACTTCCTTCTCCTGCTGGCCATCTTGTGTCCACATGGAGGCAGCCATCTTTGACCACATGGGGACAGCCATCTTGTGTGTTGGCATATTAGGCTTTTATTATATAAGATATATATATATATATATAGATATAGATATAGATATAGATATAGATATAGATATAGATATAGATATAGATATAGATATAGATATAGATATAGATATAGATATAGATATAGATATGAAAAAAAGAAAAGAGAAGGGAAATTGAGTAAGAGCAGGAAAAAGGAAATTAGATATATGAACAAAACAATAGAAACTAAAACAATAACAAATCAATAAAGCAGATAGATATGGAAGATCAATTTTAAAATAAGGGGGAAAGAAAGAAAATAGTAAAAAGTAAACAGGAGAAAGGTACCCAAAGCAATCTACAGATTCAATGCAATCCTCATTAAAATACCAATAGCATATTTCACAGACCTAGAATGAACTTTCCAAAAATGCATCCGGAATTTTAAAAAGACTCTGAAAACTGCAGCAATCCTAAGAAAGAAGAATAAAGTAGGGGGGATCTCAGAACCAGATATCAAGCTTTATTACAAAACCACTGTTCTCAAAACAGCCTGGTACTGACATAAGAACAGACATATAGATCAATGGAATAGAAAAGATAATCCAGATGTTGATCCAAACCACTATGCCCAATCAATATTTGACAAAGGAGGCATGAACATAAAATGGAATCAAGACAGTCTTTTCAACAAATGGTGTTGGGAAAATTGGACATGCAATTTTGCATGCAAAAAATGAAATTAGACAATCAACTTACACCATATACAAAAATAAACTCAAAATGGATATATAAGACAGGAAACCATAAAAATACTAGAGGAATTCACAGGCTGCAAAATCTCAGACATATGCCAAAGCAGTTTCTTCACTGATACTGATCCTCAGGCAATGGAAACTAAAGAGAAAATAAACATGGTACTACATCAAAATAAAAAGCTTTTGCATCAACAAAACAACAAGAAAGCTCATTGTATGGGAGAACATATTTGCCAATGTTGGATATTTAACCCTTATCAGCGATAAGGGTTAAATATCCAACATTTACAGGGAACTCATACAACTTAACAAAAAGAAGATAAATGATCCAATGAGAAAATGGGCAATGGACCTAATTAGATACTTTTTGAAAGAAGACAGAAGGAATGCCAACAGACATTTGAAAATATGCTCAAAGTCGCTAATTATCAGAGAGATGCAAATCAAAATGACAAAGAGGTACCATCTCACATCTATCAGAATGGCTATCAACAAATCAACAAACAAGTGCTGGTGAGGAGGCAGAGAAAAAGGAACCCTCGTGCACTGCTGGTGGGGAGGCAGACTGGTGCAGCCACTGTGGAGAAACAGTATGGCGTTTCCTCAAAAAACTAAAAATGAAACTCCCATTTGACCCAGTTATCCATTTCTAGAAATGTACCCCAAGAAGCTAGAAACACCAATCAGAAAGAATATATGCACCCCTATGCTCATAGCAGTACAATTTATAATAGCTAAGATTTGGAAACAGCCTAAGTGTCCATAGCAGATGAGTGGATTAAAAAACTGTGGTACATGCATGGGCCTCAGGCCGACTTTTCCGAGGATGGGGCCTATGGGGAACTGGCGCTGCTCCAGCTGTGCTGTCCTGCACCCCTGAGCGCCCATGTCCAGCCGGTGTGCCTGCCCGACTCCTTGGCCCGCCCGACTCCTTGGCCCTCCCGCCTGCCGGGGCTCTATGCTGGGTCACCGGCTGGGGCAGGCTCTGCCAGGGAGTGTCACTCCTGGGGTGGAGGCCTCTCCAGGGAGTCAAAGTGCCCTTGCTGGATGCGGGTACCTGTGACCACCTCTACCAGGTGGGCACCAGCATGCCCTGAGCCCAGCAAATAGTGTTGCTAGGGAACCTGTGCACTGGCTATACCCAGACCGCAAGGATGCCTGCCAGGGTGATTCTGGGGGACCCCTGACCTGCTTGGAGTCTGGGCACTAGGTCCTGGTGGGTGTGGTGAACTGGGGCAAGGGCTGTGCTCTGCCCTAACTGCCAGATGTCTATACCAATGTCGCCATGTACAGCCTCTGGATCCAGGCTCGCCTTGACCACTGATGTGGTTGGTGTCTCTGACTTGGCTTCCTCAGCTACTTGGTCCCTCCGGGGACATGTCTATCCCCCAAGCCCTTCCACTTCCGACTTGAGGCTCGGAGGCCTGATAAAGCTAAGGAGCCATCTTCCCATCCATTGGTCCACCCTCTGCCTTTCTTGGGGCTCACCAAGCCTGAGCTGCCAGTCCCGCCCCAGGAGCCTCCCATCTGTAGGTCTCACACTCCTGCCTTCCTTTCCTGCTCTCTTATCCTCCTCAGCTGCAGCCAGATCTGGGCCTGGACACCCAGAGACGGTAAGTGGCATTCCCGGTTGGGCCTGTGTGCTCCTGTCTCTGGAGGAATCAGGGAGGTTCAAAGTGTAGAGGGATTCGGCACCACGAAGATGATTCTCCATCGCTAGCTTGGAAAAGGGGAAGGGGGTCACACAACCTCCAGGCGCTGAGGGCAGCCTGGGCTGACAGGCATCAGGGAAAGGGACATCTCAGCACGCTGACCAAAAGGAACAGAACCTGGACACTTGACCAAGCACGGAAGTGAATTCTTCCCCCCGGCATCCAAGGAGAGTCCACTATGCCAAGCCCTTGACTTGGGCCTGTGAGACCCTGGTGAGACCCAGCTGGGCCCAGCCAGACTCCTGGCCCACAAAGCCGTGACTTAGTAAATGTGTGTTGTTTAAAGCTAAAAACAAAACAAAACGAAAAAAAACAAAAACTGTGGTACAGTCGAAACTAGTTTGGCTCAGTGGATAGAGTGTCGGCCTGTGGACTGAAAGATCCCAGGTTCAATTCCAGTCAAGGGCATGTACCTTGATTGCAGGCACATCCTCAGTAGGGGGTGTGCAGGAGGCAGCTGATCGATGTTTCTCTATCATCAATGTTTCTAACTCTCTATCCCTCTCTCTTCCTCTCTGTGAAAAATCAGTAAAAAATATATATATATATATTTTAAAAGAACTGTGATACATATACACAATGGGATACTATGCTGTGGTAAAAAAGAAGGAATTCTTACCATTTGCAACATCATGGATTGAACTGGAGAACATAATGCTAAGTGAAAAAAGCCAATTAGAGAAAGATAAATGCCACATATCTCACTCATTTATGGAATATAATGAACAATATAAACTGATGAACATTTATCAGACCTTCAAACCTCAAAGGAAAGGTAGGGGAGGATGAGGGTAAGGGGGAAAGATCAACCAAAGGACTTGTATGCATGCATATAAGCCTAACCAATGGACACAGACATCACGGGGATGAGGGGATGAGTTGGGGGGGGGGACTAATGGAGGGATGAGGACACATATGTAATACCTTAATCCATAAAGAAATATTTTTAAATGAAAAAAAGGAAAGGGATAAGAAAAAGAGAAGAGAGGAAGAAAAGGTGCAAAAGATAAAATAAACAATGAAAAAAATTTAAATGAAGTGTCATTCACATCAGCCAAGTTTTAATGCTGCATAGGACCCACTCTTCTGTTCTGTCTGCCAATTCTGGCTTCCTGGTAGGTACGTAGGTGCTAATCACTGTCAGGCACTGTCCTTTGGCTGTTAGGACCATACTTGAAGCTCCAAGTCCACTGCTTATGTCTGTCTTCACAGGTCTTGTCTTCAAGCAGAAGGGGATAATCTGCCCTCTTTACCCGTCTACCATCTATCAATCTTAATCACTCAAGAGTCTGTTTCTGCTGAGACCAGTTGGCTCAGTGGATAGTGCATCGGCCTGCAGATTGAAAGATCTTGGGTTCGATTCCAGTCAAGGGCATGTACCTTGGTTGTGGACACATACCCAGTGGCGGGTGGTGCAAGAGGCAGCTGATCGACGATTCTCTCTCATCGATGTTTCTAACTCTTTATCCCTCTCTCTTCCTCTCTGTAAAAAATCAATAAAATATATATATATTTTAAAAAGAGTCTGTTTCTAACAGGGGTATAGGTGGGGTTGGTGATATTTCAGTTGCAGGGAATATGATGGGTGTTTTTACTGTCCCAGTCTACTCCTCCCTGAGTGTCCCAAAATGCTACTCTGCCCTTGAATGGACAGAGATCCTGTATAGAGACCAATGGGGTCAGCTGTGACCTTGGAGTTTTTATCAGTCTGATTCCTAGACTAGTAGGATGGATGGACCCTCCTCCACTGAGGATTGGGATCACAACCTGAGGTCCCTCTTCAAGCCCCACCAGGTGGGGCACACAGCCTGAAGCCCCTGTCAAGCCCCATGGGGCCGGGGCATGGCATGAGGTCCCTTGCCCTGGCCAAGCACCAAGCAGCCTGAGGTCCCTGCTATTTGGTTGTGACATTTCAGTGTCCCAGCTAATTTGAATATTCCTTTATTATATAGATAGATATGTCCTTAAATATTATTAATTAATTCTTTGAGACTATGGTTACATCATTATACTAAAGCAAAATAAACTATTTTGAATAATTCCAAAAAGAAATGGCATAGTTTAAAATATTTGATATTTTTTAAATTAAGACATTTTCTAATGGAGTTAAGAGGTCGTGTTGAATTAACGGAATCCCAAGAGTATTTTGAATTGTATCTCGCTAAATGTCCCTGCTTTGGTATCACGTGACTAAGAGTCTATGTTAGGTCTAAAAATGTACATGGGCCTCAGAGATCAAATTCTATTGTGAAGAAACATCTTAGCAAAATAAAATTTTTAAAACTCCAAATAATCAAAAGCTACAGGATCAAGTGTACCAGAACTTTAGCTCTGGAGAGTTCACGTCTTTTTAGTACACTTGATAATACAAAGATGACTATAGTTCCTGTCTGTTTAAATTGTTGAGTTTTTCAATATTTTGGCATTTGCTTACTGATAAAAAGTTCTCAGCTGCCATCAGGGGATGGCAATGGCACAAAGAGTGGCATGAAAGTCCCAGTTGTTTGTCAGTTGTCTTGGGAAGATGAGGCAAGTTTGGGTGCTCAATGATTATTACTGTGAAAATGTTATAATGATGATGGCAAGTGTTTATATAAACTTCAAAGAGAGGGACTAAATGTCATATGAAATCCCCAAACTGAGTCTCACAATGTGCTCTCAATAATTTGAAGCATATATCTTTAGAAAGGTTTAACAGTTTCACCTCGTGGTCAAAAACGTTTCTTTAGTGATTTTCTTTTTCAGATAATTTATTCTGACCTTTTCATCTTTGTCCCCAATAGATAACACAGTGCCTGGCAGGTAAAATGGGATCAGCAAATGTGTGGAAAATGAGTTATGGACTTCTGACCATTGGCTGAACTTTCTAGCACCAGCATCTTATTATAAAACAGCTGCAATCCATCATTCCATCTAGTGAACTGTTCTTTCAGGCTGTGGCTGAGAGGACTTCTTCCTCCTGAGTTCAAGGTCAGGCCCTCTGACCTCTCTTATATAAATCCCGTGGTTTGATGCTATAAATCAATTTCTTGTTTAATTATCAGTATAAAACCGCAGCTATAAGAAGAGCTTCCTTGATTTGCAAATATGCCAAATAAAACTATTAAAATTGACCAACAGAATGTGGGAGCCTAAGCCCATATTGTGTTCCCATTTCGCTTTGCAAGGTAATTGTTCTATGCTCACTGCTCCAGCCTTAAATGTGTGATCAGCTGACAAATAGAGGAATGACAGCCCTGTTCTCGGTTGCCCACACATAAGGCTCCAGTCCTTATGAGCTCCACAGGCTGCTCTGTCTGATGGTATAGAGGGGGCAGCCAGCACCTGCAGCTGGGGAGCCCATCAAAGTCATGTCCTTAGTATTGGTCTTCCAGGCCTTTTGTGGACCAGCAGTGCCTGTCCCTAGAGAGCAGGAACATTCTAGAAGCAGAGCCTAGAGAAGGGCCGTGGGTGGTAGGGTTAGGCAGGTTCTCCTGAGATGAGTGCTGAGGAGGTTTTGGGGAGGGGATGCCACATGGGAACTTTCCTATGTCACAGGGGCTGTTTCTGATGGGGAAGGAGGTCCCGTCACTGCCTGCATAGCCTCTTCCTCCACATATTGCTTATATGAACTAGTCATAAAAAGGAAATGGGAGGTGCCTGGTAGCTGGCAGGCTCTGATAGGAAGCGCCCCATAAGGGGACAAGCACTGGCCTCTCAGCCTCTAGCTGGCTGGGTCTTGTTTATAGCAATTTTCACCCTCCCAGAGGGCCTGTTCCTGTCTGCAGACCACAACCCTTTCCTTTCTTCATTCTCAGCAGCTGTGTCCTGGAACAGTTGGCCTCCACAGCACTCTAGTTTGGCTGCATCTGCCTGCTTCCTCTGAGTCAACTGCCTGCAAGAGCTCATACTTCCTAGGCCACCCAGCACCTTCCCTAGGCTGCCAGGCACTGGCCTGCTGTGCCCCACAAGGTAAGAGAAGGTGGGGGAGGGTCCCACCACCTAGGGAGTCTGAGATCCCACAGCCTACTCAGAGCCACTCACTGCTGGTGTGACCTCACTCAGGTTACCCTACTTCTGGGCTCACCCATGGGTGAAAGGAAGCTATGATGGTGCGCTGGAAGCAACACTGGGTGTGTAGTGGGAAAAACAGGCCTGGGAACCACTCGCCCTGAGCCCACAGCCCAGCACATTCCACAGCGCTTCAGGCTTTCCAGCTAACTGCCCACCGCTTAGCTCATTGGATCTTCTTGGAGTCTCACAGGGTTTCACACAGCTTCGGGATTATTCTCATCCCCCTTGATGGATGAGCCTCTCCAGGTGCCCAGCTTGGGGGGTGAGGGGATGCTTCTCAGTTTATCCCTCTTAATTTCTTAACCATGCCCCACTGCACACCTATTCCACAGGAGACCCCTGAATAGACATTGTCTCATGACCTTGTCCTTCTGGAAACCACTCTGTTCTCCCCCAAATAGCCCACACCTTTCCTGTGACATTACATAGGGCTCAGCTGCATGGAGAACAGACTCATGTTCAGACACAAGGACAATCCCACTTCTGCTGAGCCTTATGTGAGAGAAGTACCCAGAAATCGCAAGAACTAAACTAGAAAACAGGGGACTGTAATGCCTGGAAATATGGTGACTATGGCAGGTGAGTGAAGGAGACAAGAAATAGTTTGATTATTATGAACAAGGCAGACAAAAAATAGTTTGATTTTCCTAAAACAGCAGAAGGGAGCCTGCTTTCTCATGGTTTGATACAATAAGGTGTCATCATGATAAAATCAGGCTCTTGTAATCTTAAAATCATTATAAAATCAAAGTACATTATATTCATTTCCTTCATCCCCCTGTCTGAAACAGACCTTCCTAGTGTCCTGCCAATGCTGTTACAACTTCAGCTTGCACATTGCCTGCCACTCTCTGGTGATACCTGGCCCCATTTTGGAGAAGATGAGTAGAATTTTCCTTTTAGAGAAGGAATCTGCCTCCATTCTTGATCCTCCCATTCTTGCCTACACTGACACCTCTGCCTGCTCTGAGATTGGCCTGCATCACAATCCTGCAGGTCTGCCATGCTTCCCCCAGTCTTTTCTTAGGCTTTATTTAGTCCTGTTAATATTTTGTCTGTTACTCATTTTAGCATCTCCATCAACATCCTTTGTCACTCAGTACACTTTGCTATTTGATCATTTCTGCCTAAAAGCCCATTCGCTTATGGACACAAGTCTCCCCTGCCGCCTGACACATTCAGAAGTGGGTCCAGGAGAACTACTGCCCTGCATCTTGGCTAATGCAACCTGAGTTTGATTGACTTTCTGTGTCAGGCACCTCGCTCCATTTGGGTCACACTGATAATCAAGTCAGTGAAACATCAGATTGGTTTCACTGAAATGCTTCAATTCAGAGCAGCTCCTGCCCCCTGCAGTTTTCTCTTTGAATAATCTTTTTTTTTTTTTTTTTTGGAAAAGCATGCATTCAGGATTTCAGGGTACAATTGTCTCTGTTGGTTTCAGGGCAGGCTTCCAGCCTGTCAGCCTGTTTGTGTCCTGACCATGGGACAGCCACATTGTATGTGGGGTCCAGGACGCTGTGGACTTATTTGGATTAATCTCCTTTCCTCCTGTGGAACCAAGGAGAATTGGCTGGCAAGAGGAGCTGCTTTTCAGTTTTAGTTCCAAGGCAATTGTGTGACCTTGGAAGGGTCATTTGTTGCTCAGGTTCCTAATGTTTTAATCAAAATTTTAAAACTATAATAATTTAGGAGAATAAATAATGGGCAGGAAAGAACTTAGAATGTTATAAGTGGCCACACAGAGGGTTATTACAACTATGAAGTTCACTATCAACATGGTCACCACTATCATCGTCTTTACCAGAGATGGATTCAAACATATTTTCTGATGTTTCCAAACCTCACAAAAGGTCATTTAAAGTAGAAAAGGTGTCATAGAATTGGAACAGGTTTAGCAAGAGCCAGAGTATAATTTCCAGAGTCAAGGACAGGGTATAGGAGAGGGTGGTGAGGAGAGGCTCTTCTCTGGGCTTAAGTGGGGGAGGCTAGAAGGGGGAGGAAAGGGTAAAAGAAAGGAGGAAATGAAAGAAGGAAGTTTCACATCTGATGATGTGAAAATGGGTGGTTTTCCTAAGGAGGCCCTAAAAAATCCTAAGTGGATAGAAAAACATGCAAGCATTATTTCTATATAACAGAAACAACCTGAAATAGCATACATACTTTTTTTTTAATTCAGTGGTAATCAGTAAAATGCAAGTGTAAATGGATGAAGACATCCTTATGAATGCCCATAAGGGTGATAAAAAAATATTAAAAGTGGAACATCGCCAAGTGCAAGTGCAGATTTGGGGACTTCTCACACAGGGCTGCTGTCAGTGAGGATTTGCACGGTGCTCTTGAGTCATACTGACAGTATCTTGTCAGATGGGAGCTGTCTATCCCTGGTCAATTGTTGCACAGAAATATGTAGTAAGTGGGGATTGTTTTGCAGCAAGCATGTATTTTGAGACAACTCAAAAGTTTGTTAATAAAGTGGCTCAGTTTGTTGAGCATTTTCCCATACACCAAAAGGTCAAAGGTTCAATTCCAAGTCAGGGCACATACCTGGGTTCAATCTTTGGTTGGGGCATGTTTGGGAGGCAGCCAATCAATGTTTCTCTCTCACATCAATTTCTCTCTCTCTCTCTCTCTCTCTCTCTCTCTCTCTCTCTCTCTCATCAATAAAAACATATATTAAAAAAGTAACTGGCACTATCTGGTTTGGATCAAATTATGAAGGGTCCTGAGTTCATTTTCAGTCAAGGGCACATGCCCGATGTTACAGGCTTGATCCCCAGTGGAGGGCATGCAAGAGGCAGCCAGTCAATGATTCTCTCATCATTGGTGTTTCAGAGATTCTCTCTTTCTCTCTCTCTCTCTCTCTCTCTCTCTCTCTCTCTCTCTCTCTCATCTCTCTCTCTCTCTTTCTTTCTCTCTTTCCCCTTCCTCTCTCTGAAATTAATAAAAATATATTTTTAAAAAGTATCTGGACCTTCTTTTTAAAAATATTATTGGATAAAATGTTACACAAATAATGTCATTTATGTAAAAGTTTAAAATGCAAAAACAGTATTAGACATAACCTATAGATACAGGTATATATATAACTCAGTACATACATGAAATGATACATAAAAAAACTCAGAATATTGGTTGCCTTTGAAGGGCACAGGGAGGGTGAAAGAGACTGGGGAGTCAAAAACATAAATGAAATTCTATGTGTAATGGGTTAGCTTTTTAATCAAACTGCATAGCTTCAGTAAAAATGCCAAAATATTTATATTTGTTCATTGCAAACTGTAGGTTTTGCTTTATAATTCTGTGTATTTCTTCACTTAAAAATGTTTCATAACTGCATAATATTTAAAACTGAATAAATAAATACAACCTTATCTTAGGTATAGTTGTATGTGATATACTTGCCTTTTCTAACACCAAGATAAGTGACACAATATTATGCCTCATTTGAATGAAACATTTATGCCAATGGTTGTGCCAATTTCTGTTTAAATCTACTTGATACGGAATGGAGATCACTGGGAGATAAGGACCTCAGAGCCATCCAGAAAAAACATTTGATTAAACACTGAGCAGGAAGTGAGTTTTTCTTGAATTTGTCCTCACTGTTGATTCCTTCTCTTCGACCATTTCACCCCTTTCTCTCTACCAACTGCTCAGGGGGCTAACCACAAACTTGCTAGAACAGAGGAAGAAATTGCCTTGCTGTAAATCGCATTGGCTTGTTTGAAGTAATGAGACCTTCCAGTGCCCGGCACTCTTTGTGTCACATGAGTACCCAGTGGCCAAGAGGAAAAGTACAGTGCACCTTTTCAGGGGAAGGTTGGATCTGGGACATGAATCCTTCTGTGTCAACGAGAGGAACTACATTTTCTAGAAAGTTGGCCTACTTTGATTCCAAAAAAAAATAAAATGAAATAAAATAATGTTCCACTCTTATGTTTTGTTCCATAAAAGAATGCTTTCTTCATTTCATGCCTTTCCCAGTTGGAGGGACATAAGCAACTGATTGTTTTTAAACATTTGCTACTTTCCTGTAAGCTAAGTAACAAAACCAAACCAAAAAAAAAGCCACCAAGCACTGTGAGAACAGTGCTATGTGTTAGCATCACCTGGTTTGCTGAAAGTTATTTATTGATGTTTGCAAGTATAATGTGAGTTAGGAAATTAACAATGAAAATGGCTCCTCATGGAGAAGTAGCATTAGGTGTCTGAACTGGAAGTGCCCTCAGGCCTTACCAACCCCCATGTGGGCTTTTATCAGAGAATTGCATTGATTGTCTTTCTCCTTTGCTTATGGGAGTGAGGTTATTGGGGCCCCTGGAATAAACATTTCCAGTGGCCTCAGAGGGAGGATGAGATGTGCAAAAAGAATTTCCTGAAACTCACACAGAAGGATGAGTAATTTTTTTTTGCATGGAATTAAATGGGGTTTCAATCCCATTTTCTTCAATCCAGTCCTGGAAGAGGTGCAGCTGAGGATTCAGAAGAGCTAGAAGCAAAGTCAGTGTCCAAAGTTTCTTTTCCATGGTGGACTGGGTCCAGCACAGCATTAAGGTATTTGCAGTCCATCAGTCCATTGTGTGGGGTCCCTATCGCTGTGAGCTACATGGCAAATGCAAGAGATCAGGACCCTGAGAGTCCCCAGGCCAGGAGTCAAGCTCCAGGAGGAAGCAATGGAGCTACACTTTTGTTTCAGAGCTTAAGTCCCTCAAATCTCCCGATGCTTGCAGAGGCAATGCCTACTCTGCCCAGCCTGTTCCTAGTTATGACTGACAAGCAAGTACCTTCCCTATGTCACCCAAACTTCACTGGACATGTGTTAAACTGCAGCTTCCTGGCCAAGTTGCACAAATGACTATAATATTTGGCCTTCTCTTTGCTCCTTTTCAGTTATTTAAAACTGGGTATTTAATTATAAGGGTATTAGACACTTGCTTTTTATTCTGTTCCTGTTTTTATTCCAGAAGAGAATGGAAGGATTTCAAAAGCACGAATATGGAGCTATGGCTAAAGGTAAGAAAGCCCCCAAGTTCTTGAAAGACACCAGTCCCTTACCTCAAACACAGTGACAGAAACCCAGTGATTTTAAACGGAAGAAGAAAAATATAATGCTCATTTTTTTCTTTACCTTCCCAATCATCATCATCACACACACACACACAGACACACACACACACACACACACACACACACCTGATCCCCTAGTACAATGCTCTCCAGACACATCTTGTGGGAAATGTGGAAATGAAACTTCAAGTCAGAAGTTGCAAGATTTTGAACTGTATTGGGAATAAATTTTCTCTTTCCTTGTCTGCTCTGAGCTGAAAAAGTGGAAAAGTTTTCCAAAGAGACTTAGTAATCATGTTTGCTATAAAAACATCCCAGAACTCTGCAGAAAAGGAAGAACCAACAGAGAGTAGAAATAAAATAATAGATTTTAGAAGCCTACATTGAATTTGGAATCCATTTGGGCTCATAAGAATTTTAGAACATCGGTTCTCATCTTCCTTCATCCCTTGAAGGTTTTAGCTCTTGACTCAATGTTTCCCTCCAGCATCATTTCTGTTAACTTTCTGTAATTTAATCAACCAAGTAGGTGACCTTCCCATCACATGTACTACTAATGGTCCTAAATTCCATTCTCTTCAGCCACCCTTAGGGAGTCATCTCCCTGTCTTTGCCTTTGACATTATCTTTGACCTTCCTGCTGTCTCAATTTCAAGCATCCAACTCCCACTCAAAGAGCCAAGGTCCAGGTACCTCATCTGGTCCTTGGTGAGAGATCTCATCTGTGGCTCCCTTTCATCCCAAGGTTTATGAATGTTTTGAGCACTTCTACACATGTGTGCCTGGAATTTGTGGGTGAAAAAGAGGTGGTAATATTTTTCCATGTGTGAGTTCTCATCCTCTGCCTCCTCCTAACCTCACATTTATTTAGCATGAAACTGGCCTAAGCACCATCCCTGGAGAAACACAAGGACCACTATAATTTCAGAAAAACTGTATTATCCCTCGTCAGGGTTAAGGTCCTGGAGCATCCTTGTCAGTGTAGCAGTTCTTACTCTTGGCTATGGGTCGAACATGGGCTTTCGATGTAGATTTTCTATGACCCAATAAGCTCACCCAGTTGTCAGCAAATTTGGCTGTGTATTTAGATATGACAGTTTCCTGGGAGGGAGGTCCACAGATTTAATGAGATACCATGATAGTCCATGATCAAAATATCTGCAGCAATATCTTAGTAGGACACAATTTTTCTGTTTCAGGGAGTGTAGAAAAGAACCAGTTTGCATCATCGTCCTCACTGAGGCTCATCCTGGTGGGCAAATCCGGCTGCGGGAAAAGTGCCACTGGAAACAGCATCCTCTGCCAGGCTAAGTTTGAGTCCAAACTGAGCCCCCAGACCATGACCAGGAAGTGCCAGAGGGCCACAGGCACGTGGAATGGCAGGGACATCCTGGTGGTTGACACACCATCCATCTTTGATGAAAAGTCCCCAGACCAAGAGATGTACAAGAACATCGGGGACTGCTACCTGCTCTCAGCCCCAGGGCCCCACGTGCTGCTGCTGGTGACACAGCTGGGGCGCTTCACTGACCAGGACACAAAGGCAGTGAAAATGGTGAAGGAGGTTTTTGGGGCAGGTGCCATGAGATATGTGGTGGTCCTCTTCACCCACAAGGAGGACTTACAGGGTGACTCCTTGGATGAGTATGTAGTTAATACGGACAACTACAGGCTGAGGAGCCTGATCCAGGAGTGTGGGAGGAGGTACTGTGGCTTCAACAACCGGGCCACCGGGGAGGAGCAGAGGGAGCAGCTGGAGGAGCTGATGGCTGTGATCAAGAACCTGGAGAGAGAGCACGAGGGCACCTTCTACACAAACAACCTCTACCCTGATGCACAGATGCTCCTGAGACGGGGAGGTGGCACCCGTGAAGAGCGCAGGAGCTACCTGGCCAAGGTGCAAGCACATGTCACAAACAGTGACAACCGGAGTCACTGGTTGTCCAAGGTGCACCTCAGAGTCAAAAACTGGATGCTTTTTAACACTGCGTTATCTTTTATCCTTGTGATATGCATTCTGATTTTGCTTGCCATTTTAATTAACTTGTGTATTACTCAAGGACGCTGAGCACTTTCAGCTGACATCTACAATTAGCTTCTTTTTTTTTCCAGACTCACCATCTCTGTCTATGCTTGTAAGAAACTTATTCGCTTTTTGCTTAAGTTCAGTTTTAATTTTTTCTTCCTTGCATTAGACATGTCATTCATGTTCTTTTAGTGCTTCTAGATAAATAAAATCCCCCCCAAAAAAATACTTTTTTTTTGTTTTGTTAAAAATTGTGGAGGTAAATAATAACTTAGCTAGATACAATCCTGGAATCTTTGGGAGGTTTTTGTAGAAAGGAAGGTGAGTCAACTGTGAGGAAAGATATACATTATATTAGAAGCTGGATGTAGAATTCCTTATATTATTCAGAAATGTGCTCTGATGTCATCATAGGCTGTAAGGGATGACACCCATCACCATTCCCATTTGAGAGAGGATGTTCTGGGGGGAATTTTGGAGGCATGAGGGGACTGAGGAGGAAGGTGGGAGGGGACATGGACATGTGAGGATAAGAGAAAATGGCCACAGAGGTGGGATGGGGTGAGGCCTTGGGGAAAGCAGAGACAGTGGCTAGGGGAAGAAAGGAACTGGGGTTTCATAGAGCAGAGTCAGAGAGTGGCTCAGCAGACTACATGATCTAAGTCACTCACAAAGGAAATGGTGGATGGACAAGATATAAGTAATGTGTGAGGTTGAATTCCATAAAACTTTGTGAACACTGAAATTTGAATTTCATTTGGCTTTCTTATGTGGCGATGAAACATTCTTTTTATTTCTTCAACTTTTTTTAAAAAAAGAAATGATCATTTTTTAAAATATATTTTTATTGATTTTTTACAGAGAGGAAGAGAGAGGGATAGAGAGTTAGAAACATCGATGAAAGAGAATCATTGATCAGCTGCCTCTTGCACACCCCCTACTGGGGATGTGCCTGCAACCAAGGTACATGCCCTTCACCGGGTTCGGGACCTTTCAGTCCGCAGTCCGACATTCTATCCATTGAGCCAAACTGGTTTCGGCTATTTCTTCAACTTTTTAAATACCTAAAAGGCCTTCCATCTTAACTGGGAGGCTGTAAAACTGGCGGCAGGCCAAGTGGTCCCATTCCTGTTTACAGTAAATTCCCATTGTTGCTGGAGCTGTGTTGTAAAGCAGCTTCTTTAGCCGCAAAGTCCAACAATCATGTATGGGAACTCGAGGAGGGAGGGTTGTTCGACACCTCCACAGCTGCAAAGGGAAGAGGGCAGGCATTGGGGTGACATCTGGGCAGAGATCATGAAATTGGTGAAAATGGAAAGTCAGATGAAGTCCCAGATGGCCCCTGCCTCACCCTCTCCTTTTGTTGGCTGACCTCTTACTCTGCTCATTAGTACTCTGTCCTGGAGACCTGCAGTGGTCCCAGACAGACTGTGACTGCATGGCTAAATGATTAAGTCTGGGATGAGTCTTAGGAACTTAATGGTGCCACCCAGCTGTCATTCTCCAAACCTCTACTGGTAACAGAGGTGTCGCCTTGATCTGACCAGCTGTAGCACATTATTGATTCCAAACCCCCACAGGAGTGTTATGTACAAGCTCCTCAAACCCTGTGCACCCTCAGGAACTTGCGTTCTCTGGCCAGGGACCACCTCTGCAACACGGTTCCCAAACTGTCTAATCTGCCTAGGTCTCCCCCTTCCTGGACTTAATTCAGTCCAGCTGCACAGGCATTTATTTCACAAATACTGAGTGTTAGCTTCTCTGCTCAGCACTAGGAATGTAAGAGAAATGATGCAAGGTTCCTGCTTCTAAAAGCAACTGTGTGATAGATGATGAAGTTGCAGGAAAATGGGGTGTGAGAGAAAGGATTTGGAGGTCAGACATTGGCCTAAGGGAGAGCACACAGGCTCAGCAGGGGCTCCCTAAACTGGTGGTGCTGGAGCTGCTGGGAACCCACTGAGACACTTCGGGCTGAGGGAGGCCAGGGACAAGGGGTGCTGGCAGAGAATGCTGTTCCCAGTGGCACTTTTCCCTCAGCCAGATTTTCCCACCAAGACAAGCCTCAGTGAGGATGATCCTAGAGTTAGATTTTTCTCTTCCACCTGTCAGAGCACCTGAAAAGATAATGTGTAATTGCTGTGGACCGAATGTTAGTACCCCCAAAACTTATGTGCTGAAACCCTAGTCCCCGATATGATGGCATCTGGAACTGGGACCTTTGGGAGGTGGATAGCGCTAGATGAGGACAGGAGGTTGGAGCCCCCACGTGATGGGATTGGTGTCCTTAGAAGAAGAGGAAGGGAGTGGAGTTTTCTCTCCACCAGATGAGGACACAACAACCAGGAAGCAGGCTCTCCCCACACACCAAATCTGCCGGCACCTTGATCTTAGACCTTCCAGAAGAGTGAGAAATAAATATTGGTTGTTTACCACCCAGTCTACGATATTTTATTTTAGCCTGAGGTGACTGGGAGTAATAACTGCCTTTTGAGAACAAAAAAGGAAAAGACTCAGGAGAAAGAGCATCTGTGATCAATTAGGGTGTCATGCCCTCTGTCTCCATCACAGGGCTGGGCTCAGCCTGAAAGCCAGCCCCTGGCACAGAAGCAAACGCATCTCCCCATCCACCGTGTGCCTGTCAGTATCTAGATTCTTTCTTGTGGGTAATTCTAGAAGCCCATGAAGGTTGAATTCAAGGCAGGCACGCTGTTTGAGACATTCTATGGCTCTGGCCTCCCTCTTACTTCTGTCTAATACCCTGCCCTCGGTTACCCAGGCTGTGACCTTGAGGGAAAACAAGTTTAGGAGGTTTCCTCACAGAAGGGGACTTGCATTTTCACAGAAACTAGGGAGACATCTGTCCCCCCACCCACCCACTCACACTGTCATTTAGGCAAAGTGACAAGCATTTAAGAGATAGGGATGTCCTGTGAACCTTGTTGGATATTTACTATTATGTATTTATTGTTTGGGAAGCGATATTAATAAAAGGAAGAGTCCTGCTGCTTTAAAGTTATTGGCTAATAAGGTTAGACATGAAATGGTATGATATCTAGGTTGGCTTTCAAATAATCAAGACAGGAAGGGAGGGAATAGATGAAATAAGACTGTCCAATGACACCTAATGATGATACATTGAGTTTGCTACTTCTCTCAGATCCCACCAAACACAGACCATTGTCTTCTTTCCGAAGCGATTTGGCCTTGAGTCGATGTTGATGGTTGACCTGGATCAACCATGATTTTGTAAGTTTGGGAAGCTCAAAATAAATCCACTTTTCATCGCCAGTCACAACTCAATGCAAAAAAAGACTTTCTTTCATGCTGTTGAAGCAACATTTTACTGATGACTTTCAGTTTTCCAAATATCTTTAATTCAGTTGATGTGGCACCCATTTTTCTTCCTTTAAAACAGTTGTTCTCAATAAAACAGCTTTCAGGGCCAGGTAAATACTTGTATGTGCTGCCTCTCACATCCACATCAGTGCTGCATTTGGGGATCTTACCTGAGACCTGAAAAAACCATGACTGTGGGTGCCCCGACCGGTGCGGACACGCGGAATCCACAGGAAGGTTGGATTTTGCCAGGGATAACGTGGGGTGTCTGTGTCCCAACAGTGAAAGCAGCAGCCACAGAAGCTGCGGCCACTGTGGCGGCAGAGACAAAAGCACGCTCGCTCTGGGACTGCGAAAATCTGTCCACGGAAATCTGTGTCCACAAAACCCCCCGCTGTTGGGTCTGGCGTGTTTGGAGAGAGTGGACGGCGGTCCCCAAGGTTGCTAATAGTGGGGTTCTCTAGGGAGCAACCCATTCTGATCCGACACTGAGGGAGAACAGAGGAGTTGGAAAGCAGTCTGTTTGTAAGTGCACGCAGACTAGCCCATCGTGCACCTAGGCTGGTTCCCTTGCAATACTTTGCTTCTGATTACAAAGGAGAGATCACCCAGATTGGCTGACCCTAAGAGGCAGCAGGAGGAAACTGCTTTTCTGGAAGCTGAGAAGCAGAGTGGGGAGAAATCATCCAGGATTCAGCTCCAAGGCAAAACACACACACACACACACACACACACACACACACACAAAACAAACAAACAAACAAACAAACAAACAAAAAAAACGGTATTGAATGTCATAGAAAAAGAAGGCTAGAGCAGCCAAAAAGACTGGGACATCAATCCAGAAACACTGCCACCTAGGGTCTGGAGTACAAACTGTCTGTGTTTATTACTAGTTTTATTTGATCAAAAACCAAGAAACTAAGGAATCATCACTGAGGTGCAGCAGAACACAGGGAACTGCAATACTGTCTGGACTGAGAAACAGGCATGCCAAACAGGATAACAGAAGAAGTGAATGGCCTTCACAACTGCACACTTTTTTTTTTTTTTGCTATTTTATTTTATTTTTTAAATTAAATTAAATTAAATTAAATTTTATTTTATTCTCATTTTTTGCATCTTTTCCTTAAGAAATATTTTTTCCCTTTTTCCTCACTTGATTTTAACTTTAATTATTACATTTTTAGGTTCAGTAAGCATTATTACTACTGCTATTTTAATTTTTTAAGTGCCATTTTATTTTCTCTTTATTTTACATTTGAATTAGTGTTCTTTATTTCATTTTCATTTCTCCTTTAACATTGTTTAACCCTATCTCAACATGACCTTTACACCATCACTCTCTTTCTAACCTTACCCCTTTTGCTATCCTGTTTATCTTAACCCTCTCCTGCTTTAGATTTCCCTTCCTCTTTCTGTATCACTCCTACTAAAATTTCTACCCTGCTTATATATCTAATTTCCAATCCCCTGTACCAAGTGCATACACACCCCTCTCTGAGCTGTATTAACTAGCAAAAAAAAAAAAAAATGTTTTCCTCACTGTCCTTTTGATGCTGTTTGGGGGAATGTTGATTATATTGTATTTTTATGCATGTGGCGCTGGCAAGGACCCTCCTGAAAATAAACAGCCGCTGCCTGGTGAGCCACTCACCTCGGCCTGCCTCTTGTCCTCTGGCGGCGCGGGCCTGCCCTGATGCGGGAAGATCTAAACTGCAGCCATGAGCAGAAATGAGTGCTTCAAGTGTTGGCAATCTGGCCACTGGGCCTGCGAATGCCCTACTGGTGGAGGCCGTGGTCGGGGAATGAGAAGCCAGAGGTGGTTTTACCTCGGATAGAGGTTTCCAGTTTGTTTCCTCATTTCTTCCAGACATCTATTATCACTGTGATGAGTCTGGTCACCTTGCCAAGGATTGTGATCTTCAGGAGGATGCCTGCTATAACTGCGGTAGAGGTGGCCACATTGCCAAGGACTGCAAGGAGCCCAAGAGAGAGCGAGAGCAATGCTGCTACAACTGTGGCAAACCAGGCCATCTGGCTCATGACTGTGACCATGCAGATGAGCAGAAGTGCTATTCTTGTGGAGAATTTGGGCATATTCAAAAAGACTGCACCAAAGCGAAGTGCTATAGGTGTGGTAAAACTGGTCATGTAGCCATCAACTGCAGCAAGACAAGTGAAGTCAACTGTTACTGCTGTGGCGAATCAGGGCACCTTGCACGGGAATGCACGATTGAAGCCACAGCTTAATTATCTTCCTTTGTCACCCCTCCTTTTTCTGATTGATGGTTGTATTATTTTCTCTGAATCCTCTTCACTGGCCAAAGGTTGGCAGATAGAGGCTACTCCCAGGCCAGTGAGCTTTACTTGCCATGTAAAAGGAGGAAAGGGGTGGAAAAAATTTGACTTTCTGCATTTAACTACAAAAAAAAAGTTTATGTTTAGTTTGGTAGAGGTATTATGAATAATGCTTTGTTAAAGAACCCCCTTTCCATGCCACTGGTGAATAGGGATTGATGAATGGGAAGAATTGAATCAGACCAGTAAGCCCTTTCTTGGTTTGTTAAATATATTCCCATGTAGGAGGTAAAAACCAATTTTGGAAGTGTCTGTGAGCTTCCATAAATAACTTTAATTTTAGCATAATGATGGCCTTGGATTGTCTGATCTCAGTAGCTATTAAGTAACATCAAGTAACATCTGTATCAGGCCCTACATAGAACATCCAGTTGAGTGGGAGTAAACAAAATAAAAAGACAAATATGCCTGTTAGTGTCTATGGGAGGAAAATCAGAATAAAAGCTTAAATAGGAACAATTTAACAGCATTGATGCTGCATACGCAAATGGTGATGGCAAAGGTTTAGAACACTTTTTTTGCAAAGAATAAATCTAAAACCCAGACTAAACATCTATGCTTAAAGTAAGCATAATTTGGAGCTATTCAGGAATTGAAAAGAAATGCATTTTCACAGAAATCAAGATGTTGTTTTTGTATACTATATCACTTAGACAACTGTGTTTCATTTGATGTAATCAGTTTTTAAAAGTCAGATGGAAAAAGCAACTGAAGTCTTAGAAAATAGAAATGTAATTTTAAACTATCCAATAAAGCTGGAGGAGGAAGAGGAAAAAAAAGTTGTTTTCCTCACTGTCCTTTTGATGCTGTTTGGGGGAATGTTGATTATATTGTATTTTTATGTTTTTTATTGAGAGTATTTTGCTTATTCTTTTGTTGTTGCTGTTACTTGGTATTTTCTTATTTGATTGGTTCTTGTTTGTTTTTAGTTTTTTTACTTCTGTTTTCCTTCCTTTGCTGGAAATTAGTGGGTGTTGTAGATTGTATTATTTTCCAGGTATTGCTGCCAGCATTTGTTGGGGTTAGCGGTTGTTCAATTGAAATTCTCTCCCCATATATATAGTTTATTCCCATTTTATCTCTTATTCTCTTATTCTCTCTCTCTCTCTCTCTCTCTCTCTCTCTCTCTCTCTCTCTCTCTCTCTCTCCCCTGTTTCCCAATTTCATTTTGACACTCCTATTTTCATATTTATATATATATCTTTTTCCTATCTTTTTCTTTTGCACCCTCTTCTCTTTTTACTCTTCCTCTTTCTCTCCTATCCCCTAATTGGCCTTTCCCTAGTGGTCACCTTTATTGGAGGTTATTAATATCGCAAATATATTTATGTTCAGTGCCTTGTGTGTTGTACCTGGTTGTGTTTTATTTTGTGCCTTTAAATCAGTGCAGGAGAGAGAGATCTACATAACCAGACATCCTGAAAAGAAAGACCATGGGGATACAAAGAAACAGCCCGCATATGAAAGAAAAGCAGGCATCACCAGAAAAGGAAGTAAATGAGTTAGAGGTGAGCAACCTACCAGAGCAAGAATTCACAGTAAAGATCATAAGATGGCTAAAAAGAATGGAAGACAAATTTGACAATATGAGTAAGACCCAAGAGGAAATGAAGAAGAACCAAGAGGAAATGAAGATGACTCAAGAAGAAATGAAAAATGACATCGCTACTATGAAGAACTCATAGAAAGCACCAAGAGCAGACTAGAAGAAGCAGAGGACCGCATCAGTGAGCTAGAAGACAAGAAGGAAAAAAATACCCAATTAGAGCAGCTTCTAGAAAAAAAAAAACTAAAAAGCAGGAGGAGAGCCTAAGGGAACTTTGGGATAAAACAAAACAAAACAATATTAGAGTAATAGGGGTTACATAAGGAAAGGAAATTGAGGAACACATGGAAAATGTATTTCAAGAAATAATGACAGAAAACTTTCCTGAGATAGATAAGAAAAAACCCATACAAATCGAAAATGCTCGCAGAGTACCAAGCAAAATGAACCTCAGAAGACCGACGCCAAGGCACATTATAATTTAACTGGCAAACACCAACAACAAAATAGGAATCTTAAAAGCAGCCAGAGAGAGACAGAAAGTTACATATAAAGGAACCCCCATCAGAATAGCAACTGATTTCTCCACAGAAACTTATCAGGCCAGAAGTGAATGGGATGAAATATACAAAGTCATGCAAAGAAAGGGTCTGAATCCAAGAATACTGCACCCAGCAAGGCTGTCAATCAAAATTGAAGGTGAAGTCAGGAGCTTCACAGACAAAAAAAGACTAAAGGTATTTATGACCACCAAACCAGCAATGCAAGAAATTCTAAAGGGTCTACTGTAAAAACAAAGAAATAGGAAGCAAAGAAGAAACACAGTGGTATAGAATAAAAATGGCGTCAAATAAATACCTATCAATAATAACTGTAAATGTAAATGGATTAAATGCTCCAATCAAAAGACATAGGGTAACAGATTGGATAAGAAAACAAGACCCACATATCTGTTGTCTACAAGAAACCCACTCAGAAAAAAATTTGCACACAGACTGAGGGTGAAGGGATGGAAAAAGGTTTTCCAGGTGAATGGAAATGAAAAAAAAGCAGGGGTAGCAATACTTATATCTGACATATTAGACCTCAAAGTGAAGGACATAACAAGAGATAATGGAGGCCACTTCATAATACTAAAGGGAGCAATCTAATAAGAAAAAATAACCCTGGTAAACATATATGCTCCCAACACAGGAGCACCCAAATACATTAAAAAAAAAAAACTGCTGGAGGACATTAAGGGAGAGATTAATAGCAATTCAATCAGAGTAGGAGATTTTAATACTCCACCGTCACCTTTTGACAAATCATCTAAACAAAAAATCAGCAAAGAAATATCAATCGTAAATGACTCACTAGACCAGATGGAATTAATCGACATCTTCAGAACATTCCACCCCAAAGCCACAGAATATATATTCTTCTCAAGTGCACATTCTCAAAGATAGACCACATTTTGGACATAGGCAAAGTCTCTTCAAATTCAAGAATATAGAAATCATATCAAGCATCTTCTCAGATCACAGTGGCATAAAACTGGAAATTAACTACAATAAAAATAATCCAAAGAAATCAAACACATGGAGATTAAACAGCATGCTATTAAACAAGGTCTGGGTTACCAGAGAAATCAAGGAAGAAATTAAAAACATCCTGGCAACAAATGACAATGAAAACACAACAATCCAAAATCTATGGGACACAGCAAAAGCAGTTTTGAGAGGGAAGTTCATATCCCAACAATCCTATTGCAAAGAACAAGAAAAAAGAGGTAACAAATTATCTAACTCTACAACGGAAAGAGTTAGGAAAAGAGCAACAACAAAAGCCCAGTGTAAGCAGTAGGAAGGAAATAACAAAAATCAGAATGGAGATAAACGACATAGAGACCAAAGAAACAATACTTAAGATCAACGAAACCAAGAGCTGGTTCCTTGAAAGGGTAAGCAAGATAGATGAACCTCTAGCTAGGCTAACCAAGAAACAAAGAGAGAGGACTCAAATAAAGAAAATCAGAAACGAAAGAGGTGAAATAACAACAAACCCCGCCGAAAAACAAAGGATTGTTACAAAATACTACGAACAACTCTATTCCATCAAACTGAATAACCTGGAGGAAATGGACATATTCCTAGAAAAATACAAACTTCCAAAACTCAATCAGGAAGAATCTAAAAATCTCAATAGACCACTGACTTGGGGAGAAATTGAAATAATCATCAAAAAGCTTCCAGCAAACAAAAGCCCAGGGCCAGATGGCTTCACAGGAGAGTTTTACCAAACATTCAAGGAATAACTAAAATCTATTCTCCTCAGACTATTCAAAAAAATTCAAGAGGAAGAAACATTCCAAACTCCTTCTATGAAGCCAGCATCACGCTAATACCAAAACCAGATAAAGACAACTCAATGAAAGAGAATTACAGGCCAATATCCCTCATGAACATAGATGCCAAAATCCTCAACAAAATTCTAGCAAATCAGCTCCAGCAGAGCATCACAAAGATTATACACCATGACCAAGTAGGATTTATTCCAGGAATGCAAGGATGGTACAATATCCGCAAATGAATAAACGTGCTACATCACATAAACAAATTGAAAGATATAATCATATAGTCATATAGTCATATCAATTGATGTAGAAAAAGCATTTGATAAAATCCAACACCCTTTCTTGATAAAAACTCTCAACAAGATGGGGAGTACAAGGATCATATTTCAAAATAATGAAAGCTATATATGATAAACCCACAGCCAACATCATACTCAATGGGCAAAAACAAAACCATTCTCTCTAAGAACAGAAAAAAGACAGTGATGCCCACTATTGCCACTCCTCTTTGACATAATACTGGAAGTACTAGCCATTGCAATTAGACAAAAAGAGGAAATGAAAGGCATCCAAATTGGAAAAGAAGTAGTAAAGTTATTCTTATTTGCAGATGACATGATATTGTACATAAAAAATCCAAAGGACTCCATTAAAAATCTAATTGACTTAATAAATGAATTTGGCAATGTAGCAGTATACAAAATTAACGCCAAGAAATCTATGGCATTTCTATACACCAAGAGTGAAATTACAGAAACAGAGACTAAAAAAGCAATTCCATTTACTATCGCACCAAAAAAAAATTAAGATACCTAGGAATAAACTTAACTAAGGAAGTAACGTACCTATATGAGGAAAACTACACCACACTGAAAAAAGAGATAGAGGAAGATGTAAACAGATGGAAGAATATACCATGTTCATGGATTGGTAGAATCAACATCATCAAAATGTCCATACTTCCTAAAGCAATCTATAGGTTCAATGCACTCCTCATTAAAATATCAATGGCATATTTCATTGACCTAGAAAGAACTCTCCAAGAATTCATTGGGAACAATAAAAGACCCCGAATAGCCACAGCAATCCTGAGAAAGAAGAGTAAAGTAGGAGGGATCTCAATACTAGACTTCAAGCTGTATTACAAAGCCACTGTTCTCAAAACAGCTTGTGACTGGCACAAGAACAGACATATAGATCAAGGGAATCGAATCGAGAACCCAGATATCAACCCAAATAACTATGCTCAATTAATATTTGACAAAGGAGGCACAGATATACAATGGAGTCAAGACAGTCTCTTCAATAAATGGTGTTGGGAAAATTGGACAGATACATGCAAAAGAATGAAACTAGATCACCAACTTACACCATACACAAAAATAAACTCAAAATGAATACAGGACTTAAACATAAGACGGGAAACCATAAAAATACTAGAAGCATCCACAGGCAGCAAAATCTCAGACGTATGCCAAAAGAACTTCTTCACTGATACTGCCCCTAGGGTAATTGAAGCTAAAGAGAAGATTAAAAAAAAAATGGGACTACATCAAAATAAAAAGCTTTTTTACAGCAAAAGAAACCATCAACAAAATGCCAAGAAAGCCCACTGTATGGGAGAAAATATTTGCAAATATTATCACTGATAAAGGTTTAATTCCCAACATCTATAGATAGCTTATACAACTAAATAAAAGGAAAATGAATGATCCAATTAAGAAATGGGCAATGGACCTAAATAGAATACTTTCAAAAGAAGACAGAAGGAAGGCCAAAAGGCACATGAAAACATGCTCAAAGTCACTAATTATCTGAGAGATGCAAATCAAAACAACAATGCAGCACCATCTCACACCTGTCAGAATAGCCAACATCAACAAATCAACAAAGGACAAGTGTTGGTGTGGTTGCGGAGAAAAAGGATCCCTCATGCACTGCTGGTGGGAATGCAGATTGGTGCAACCACTGTGGAGAACAGTATGGAGTTTCCTCAAAGAACTGAAAATGGAACCCCCATTTGACCCATTAATCCCACTCCTAGGAATATATCTCAAGAAACAAGAAACACCAATCAGAAAGGATATATGCACCCCTATGTTCATAGCAGCATAGTCTACAATAGATAGAATTTGGAAACAGCCTAGGTGCCTGTCAGCAGATGATTGGATCAAAAAACCATGGTACATCTACACAATGGAATACTATGCTGCCATAAAAAAGAAGGAATTCTCATCATTTGCAACCTGGGTAGAATTGGAGACCATCATGCTGAGTGAAATAAGCCAGTCAATGAAATAGAAATACCACATGACCTCACTCATTTATGGATATTAAAGAACATTATAAACTGATGAACCAAAAGACAGATATAAAGACTGTAAAGCCACAAGCAGACGGTCAAATTACAGCATGGAGGGTAGGGAGATATGGGGGAGATAAGAGATCAACCTAAGGACTTAAATACATGTATATAAGTACAACCAATGGACACAAAACTCTGGGGAGGGAGGGGTATGGATGGGAGGGGGGCAATGTTAAATATGTACACAGATAATAATTTAATTTAAAAAATAAAAATAAAATCAGCTTAAAACTAAATAATAATAATAATAATAATAATTTTTTTTTATATGAGGATTCTTTAAGGCCATGGTCGATAAACTGCAGTTCACAATCCACATGCAGCTCTTTGGCCCCTTGAGTGTGGCCCTTACACAAAATACCACAGCCTCGGTGAGTCTATTTTGAAGAAGTGGCATTAGAAGAAGTTTAAATTTTAAAAATTTGTCTCTCAAAAGAAATTTCAATCAGTGTGCTGTTGATATTTGGCTCTGTTGACTAATCAGTTTTCCTACCACTGGTTTAAGGGACCTGTGAACTTCAAGTATAACAACATTCATATCACAGGGAAACAAGAGAGCAAGAGATTGAGAACATATTTAAAGAAATAATGGCAAAAAAAACTTTCCTAACTTAGCCCTAGCTGGTTTGGCTCAGAGGATAGAGTGTTGGCCTATGGACTGAGGGTCCTGGGTTCGATTCTTGTACATGCCTGGGTTGAAGGCTTGATACCCAGTTAGGAGCATGCAGGAGGCAGCCAATTGATGATTCTCTTTCATCATTGATGTTTCAATCTCTATCTCTCCTTTTCTTTCTGAAATCAATAAAAATATATTTTAAAAAAGAAAAAAGAAAACTTCCCTAATTTGGTGAAGGAAATAGACATACAAATCCAGGAAGCAGAGAGTGCCAAATGAGAGAAACCCAAAGAGGCCACACCAGACACATCATTAAAATGCCAATGGTTGAAGACAAACAAAGAATCTTAAAAACAGCAGGAGAAAAGCAGTTAATTACATTCAAGGGAGCACCCATAAGACTGTCGATTTCTCAACAGAAACTTTGCAGGTCATAAGGGATTGGCACAAAATATTCAGTGATGAAAAGAAAGGAATTGCAACCAAGATTACTCTTCCAGTAAAGCTATCATTTAAAATTAAGGAGAGATAAAGGGCTTCCCAAGCAAGAAAAAGCTTCAGGAGTTAATCACCACCAAACCAGTATTACAAAAAATCTTAAAGAAACGTCTTCAAGGAGAAGAAGCAAAAAGATTTAAAAAAATATGAATAATAAAATGGCATTAACTACATGCCTATCAGTAAGTACTTTAAAAGTAAATAGATTAAATGTTCTAATCAAAAGACATAGGGTGGTTGAATGGTTAATAAAACAAGACTCATACATATGCTACCTACAAGATACTCACTTCAGATTGAAAGACACACACAAACTTAAAGTAAACAGATGGGGAAAAAAATTTATGCAAATGGCAATTTTAAAAAGCTGGAGTATTAATATCTACAAAGTCTATAACAAAGGCTATTATAAGAGACAAAGAAAGATCCAACAATTCCATTTCTGGATTTTACCCAAAGACACCCAAAACACTAATTTGAAAAGACATATGCATTCCTATGTTCATTGGGGCATTATTTATAATAGCCATAATATGAAAGCAATCTAAGTGTCCATGGATAGACAAATGGATAAAGAAGACATGGTACATACATACAATGGAATATTACTCAGCAATCCTATATCATAAAAGGGTAATATGCTAATTAGATAGGCCGGAAATAGTTCCAGACCTCCTTCCTTCCTTCTGGAAAAGCCAGGTCTGCAGACACTCACTAGCCCGCCCAAGGCTGCAAGGGAGGGAGGGAGGGAAGGAGGTTACGGCCCCAGACCCAGGCAGTCACTCATTGTTAGGGGTGATCAGGAAGTGAGGCAGAATATTTAGGGGCAATCAGGCAGGCAGGCAGGTGAGCTGTTAGGAGCCAGGGGTCCCAGATTGTGAGAGGGTACAGACCAGGCAGAGGGGACCGACCCCTCCTTATTCCCCCCACTCCCCGTGCACAAATTTCATGCACAAAGCCTCTAGTAAAATAATAATGAAATTTTGCCATCTACAACAACATGAATTAACCTAGAGGGTACTGTGCTAAGTAAAATAAGTCAGACAGATAAAAAGAAATGCCATACTATATCATGTATATACAGATTCTAAAAAAACAAAAAACAAAAAAAAAAACAAAAAAAAAAAACACAAAAAAAAACAGTAAACAAACAAAACAGAAACAAACTCATAGATTCAGAGAACATTTTGATGGTTGCCAGATGGTAAACAGTCAAGGGAAATGAGCGAAAAACTGGAAGAGATTAAGATATGCAAATTGCCAGCTATAAAAACAGTCACAGGGATGTACAGTTAGTCAGATAGTGAATAGAGTCAATAATATTGAAATAGCCCGGTAGGCATGGCCCAGTGGTTAAGGGTCTGCCCATGAACCAGGAGGTCACAGTTTGATTCCCAGTTAGGGCACATGCCCAGGTTGCAGGCTTGATCCCTGGGGGCATGCAGGAGGCAGCCAACTGATGTTTCTTTCTCATTGGTGTTCCTATAATCAATTAAAAAATGGTTAAGGTTGAAATTTTAAAATAATAATTCTATTATAATAACTACATATGGTGTCAGATGGATACTAAACCTATTGGAATGATCATTTCATCATTTCATAAACTATATAAATGTCTAATCACTATGTTATAAACCTAATATAATATTACATCTCAACTATAGTTGAAAAATAACAATTATTTTTAAAAAATAAAATAAAATGCTCCCTGAATAAAAATGAAATTGTCATAGGAATTCAGGTTTATTCTAATCTTGATATTCTACCCATTGGTGTGTCTGATGAGTCATGCACCATGGCCAAAAATTTAATTATGACTATTGAGTTTAATATTTAGTTGAGTTATTTCACAACAACCCTCCCCCCCAATATTATTTTTCTCCAGTCATTTTTGCTATATTACTTCTCCATATGCACATTAGAATCAACTTGGCTAGTTCCAAAAGAAATCCTCTGTGGGTGATTGTAGCAGACATCCTACTTAAGTATCACTGTTTCTATCGTAATATTATTCAACAGCAGCAACCACAGGATTCCTAAAGTCTTCCCATTTGTATCTATGTGCTTTTGAGAGCAGGTCCACTCTCACCAACCTGTCCTCCTTTAAAGCATAAAGTACAGGTGGTTGACAATTCTTCAGACACACAAGGAGCTTCCAATTTTGTCACAGACGCACGCAAGGAAGTCCAGCCCGGATTCCAACAACTTCCCTGCAGGCCTGGGTGTCAGCATCATGTCACAGCCTTAAATATGCCTCAGCTCCAGCTCCCTCTGAGCCCTCTGGGTACCCCATTCCATGCCAACTCCTAGATCAGCCTAGTCTCCTGCTCTTCCTCCAAACCAGGCCAACCCCATGAAGATTTCCCACTCACACCACCCTGTGAGCTATGGGCTCTTCCCTGCTGCCAGCTCCCCCTGGAGCTGGGGAGAGGGGACCAGGATCCCCTGGAGCTGGGGAGAGGGGACCAGGCCACATCCTGAGCCCTCCACTTTGGCCTCCGCCCAATCTTTCACTGCCCAACTGACTGAGAAAAAGACCAGGATCCCCTGGAGCTGGGGAGAATCTTTCAGCCACCCCACCCAAAATAAAGGCTTGAGGAACTGGCACATGCCAAGCACAGCTCCCTTCCCATCCAGCCAATCCTATGGGAATCAGGAATGGGGAGAGAATGGCATCCTGTGAAATAGAATGGGGCTTTAGAGATTGGTCTGGGGGACTCAGAGAGACGGAGATCCTGCAGTGAGGGGCCACCTGGGCTGTCAGGCCCCCTCCCCCCACCTGCTGTCCCCTGGGAGTTGGCACCATACAAAGCAGGGCTGGGAGGGGCTGGCCTGGACTTGAGGACATGCTTTCCAGTGGGAGGGAGAAGAGCTGACAGAAGGAGGAGAGAAGATGGGATCTGATCTTCAGCATCACAACTTCCCAGAAAACAGCTGGGGCCCTTCTTGGGGGGTTCTGTCTTGAGCAGATAATCAGGTGGCTGGAGACAGCAGAGCGCACACAGACACACACACACACACACACACTCGCACACGCACACGCACACGCACACGCACACGCACACTCATACCTATTCAGACTGCACACACACTGGGGCGAACACATCCATAGCACAGGCAAAGCCATCTGGCTCCTGGTGATCCACTCAACCCTGGAAAACCCCAGAGGGGCCCCTTTGGCCAGCTGGATGCCAGGAAACTGCTTGCTAAAGCCCAACCACTCCTTTCTGCTGCTTTTTCCTGCAGCTCAGCTCAGCTAGATCACCTCCCTCTCCCTCAGCCTGGTCTCAATGCTCAGCTCCTCCTGGCCTCCCTGCTCAGCTGGCTTCCAATCCCTGGGGAGTTTAGGTGAGGCAATCCCAGCCCCAGACCTTTCCCACAGACCTGCTCACAGGACCCCTCTCCAGGGGAATTCCATCCTGCTGCCCCTCACAGCCTCTGCAGCCTCACCCCTCAGAACTTGCTGGGAGAGAGGGAGGGAACAAGGGGGTGGGGAGGAAGGGAAGGAAAGAACAACAATGACATAGAGAATGTGACTCCATGCCGAGATCTGTGTAGATCAGTGGATAGAGCTTCGGCTTGGGGCCTAAAAGGTCCCGGGTTCTATTCCGGTCAAGGGCACGTACCTTGGTTGTGGGCACATCCTCAGTAGGGGGTGTGCAAGAGGCAGCTGATCAATGACTCTCTCTCATTGATGTTTCTAACTATCTCTCTCCCTTCCTCTCTGTACAAAATCAATACAATATATTTAAAAAGAGAGAGAGAGAGAGAATGTGACTCCAGGAAGGTGGCAAGAGTGGATGCCACCTGAGTCCCTGTTTGATGCCCAGTCAGTCTGCCTTTTTAACTCTACCTTCACCCACAATGCAGTCCTTCCAGGGGTGGAGGGGCTTCACCAAACCCCACATGGCTGGCTGAGTGGCCACTGGTAGAGAGGGAGGTCTTGAGGGACTGAGGGGATGTCCCCAGACCTAGCTGCAGCAACAGAAGCTCAACAGGCAGCAGGGACTGGGGTTCTGTCCTGCAGCGTGAAGGCCTGGGAAAAGGCTGAGTTTACAACATTACTTCATAGATTCAGGAATTCTTTAATACATTCAATATTCTCAGGGTAGTGTCTTATATCTCACTTTTCTTATAGCTCTAAATAAAACTACTTGGGAAAGGTTGGAAGATAGGACATGCACTGAGAAAAGAGTAGGGAGAAGAGGAGCCATGATTGACATTTCCAGGAACCCCAGATTCACCCCAAATGCTCACTATGAGACATTACACTTCCAGTGGGAGTCCCAAGTGGAGAACCTTATATGGAGGAACTGAAGAAAAATAAGAGGGAGAAGAGGAATCTGTAATGAAACAAATTTCTTGAGTAATCAGTGTGGGAGGGAAGAGAGGAATTTCAACTCTGGTGCTACTCCCATATGGTCACGTGAGCACACAATGCCCAGCTGCATTCCCTGGCACTTGGAACTCCTTAGACAATTGAGATTAAAAGTATTTTTAAAATCTAATCTAATTAGTTCTTTTGTTTGTTTTGTATGTGTCCCTAATTTCAGACAATGAAAGGACATTATTTATGTCCTCTTCCTGTTTGCCATGAACAATAATAAACTCAAAATGGATAAAAGACTAAAATGTAAGGCATGAAACCATAAAAATCTTAACAGAGAATATAGGCAGTAAAATCTCAGACATTTCCCGTAGCAATATGTTTATGTATACATCTCCTAGGATAAAGGAAATTAGGGAGAAAATAAACAAATGTGACTACATAAAAGTAAAAAGCTTCTGCACAGCAAAATAAACCACCATAAAAATGAAAAGGAAACCACTGTATGGGAGAACATATTTGCCAGTGATATATCTGATAAGGGGTTAATATCTAAAATATATAAAGTACTCATACAACCCAACAAAAGAAAGACAAATTAAAAAATGGGCAGAAGACTTAAATAGACATTTCTTCAAAGAGGACCTACAAATGGCCAAGAGACATATAAAAAATGCTCAAAGTTATTAATTGTCAGAGAAATGCAAATTAAAATCACACTTGTCAGAATAGCTATCGTAAAAAAAATTAACAAACAACAGTGTTGGCAAGGATGTGGAGAAATGGGAACAGTAGCTCGCTTCTTGTGGGAATGCAGATTGGTGCAGCCACTATGGAAAAAACAGTATGGGACTTCTTAAGAAATTAAAAATGGAACTTCCTCTTCCCTTAGCAATCCCACTTTTGGAAATATATCCTAAAAACTCCAAAATACCAATCAGAAAAAAAATATATGGGTCCCTATGTTCAGAGCAATATTATTTACAATAGCTAAGACTTGGAAACAGTCTAAGTCCCCAATCAGTAGATGAATGGATAAAAAAGCTGTGGGACATTTACACTGTGGCAGTCTATACAGCTATAAAAAAGAGGGGTTTTTTACCCTTTGGGACAGCAGGGATGGACCTGGAAAATATTATGTTAAGTGAAATAAGCCAAACTGAAAAAGACAAATATTATATAATCTCACTTATTTGTGGAATCTAATGAACAAAATGAATTGACCAACAAAATAAGACCTGAAACATGGAGGCATGGAACAAACTGACACTTCAGTGTGGGGTTGGGGATGAAAAGTGATAAACCAAAGAATCCGTATATTTATATGTATTGACACAGGCAATAGGGTAGTGAAGACATGGGTGGGTAGGGGCTTGAAGGAGGGGAATGAGGTGGGGGGGGGGGAGATATCTGTAATAGTATCAAAAATAAAAAAATATGAAAGTAATAAATAAAACTATTCATATAATCAAAAGGGAGACATAACAATGTAATAAGTTCACTTTGGGCCTTTAAAAGTTGATAGTATTCAGTTTTATGTGTCTTTGAAACTCTTCTAAAGCCACAGGGTTCCTGTGGAAGGAAGTTTTAGTTGCTGCTCAGCTGCAGGTTCCTTTCTTGCCAGGCTACCTGCATGCTTAGACCTGCACTGTGGGTCCTGCCTGAGTTGGAGCCAGGCAAGTAGCAGCAGAACAGGACTGAATTCTCTCCAAGGAGAAGCCAAGGGAGACAAATTAAAAAAAGGGCTGAATACCTTGTCTCTGGTCAAAGGATTTAGATGATGAGCTTGCCTGGTCCTCAATCCAAAGGTGTTCATGTTTCAGCAGAAAATCCCCCATCCCATCCCAAAGCCATCAGAATATCTCCCCTGGGTCTTATGTGATTAATTGTTTTGTGTGTAGAAATCAACATTCTTATGACTGATGCCAGATGTGTGAGTGTATCTGTGTGTAGTTAGTGGGCATAATTGGTGTCATTGTTGAAAGAACAGAATTAAAGACATGGGATCTTAGGAGCTTTACAGCTTATTTATTGTAGTTATTTTATTACATCCAGTAGCAACCATAGTATTTTAAAAAAGAAAAGGAGTTTCTAGGAACATAAATCTGCTTTAGATATTTTCAAACAGGAAATTTAATATTTACAGCTTTCAAAAAGTTTTGGCATTATATGTCAAAACAAACAGTAACTAAATAATTTGGCTTATTAATAAATTGAGCGATGTTAAGATTTAACACTTTGCAGAATCTCAGATATTTACTGGTGTCAGGTACTGCAATACACAGAGGAGGCCCTGTGATTCACCACTGAATTCCAATGATCAATAATTACTGATCCATCACTGTCATCTAGGAGTCTTGCATTCCACAACAATGGTTGTTCTGGGAATTATCAATAATTTTCTGAGGATAACGGACAATAAGCTTCAGAACAAATTGCACATACAATAGAATAAGCAGTAAAAAATTTTGCATGTTCTGAGCAATACACAAAATATCAGAATTTGGTTATCTGACAGATAACCAAATACAAATTAGGACTATTTTTAGAGAATTTTCCTTGGCAACGGTTGTGTGAGGTCTCTGAATTTCCATGTACTTTTTAAGACTCCCTTTGAAATCTTTAAATCTTTCCTCTGACCACTCATATCCACATTGTGACTCTGTCACTAAGCTGTAAAGCTCATTGGTATAGTGGTCACCTTTCTCCATCATCAGGCCCTCTATCAAGACCATTAGCTCCTTCACTTGGTCATCCTGATTACTCCCTTTTGCTCGGTTATTAAAGCCACATGCTTTCCCCCCACACACTGCCACAAGCTTGCCAAGAGCTTTATTTTCTGAGTCGTAGATGTAATCCATCAAAGATTCTCCACCAAGGTCTTCCTTATGGCTGAAGAGGACAATTGTGTGTCTCATGGCATCCACTCCAAAGATTTCCTTGACCCTCTGCAGCCTGCTGGTCTTGGGTGGTGAATCGGCCCAGCTGCAACACCAGGAATAACACTTGGGGTCCTGGGGTTGACATCAGGTACAGTAGCACCTGTGTGCTTCTGTGTAGAGGAGATCAGAGTGATCCTTCCCAGAAAACATATCTGGCGTGTTAATAATGATCATCTCTCTCTTACCCAGCTTCCTCGACTTTCACTGCAGGTCTTGGTGAGGGTCTGGGCACACAGCTGGGACACAAAGGCTCACTTCCCCAGGATGCTGTTCCCTGTGGCACTTTTACTGGTTTCTGTTTTGCCGACCAGGAGGATTCTCAGCTCTAATTCTCTGTTGGGTTGATTCTTCATATATGGTCCTGTTGAGGGCAAGTTTATTGTGTTATTATTGTACTGATCATGACAATGAAATATTTTTAATGATCATGAATTAGTCTCACATTGTGGGAAAATATACTCTCACAATATATTGCATTTGTGAAATAGAAGCTAACTCCTTATCAAATAAAATAAATTAATCATGAGAATTTTTATTTTCATTGTTATAAATTTAATTTCTTTTCTATCACCATTGATCCCCTCTATAGGTTTTCTAGGACTATACCATATTGCCATGTTGGATCTTAGACAAATATACTAGAGGAGGAGGGTACAAGATGGATTCAGAAACACATTTTGTCATGCAAGTCTTGCCTGAATCTCTCTGTTCTGGCCCCTTTGAAAGACTGAGGATCAGAGAAGTGGTGCCAAACTGTGGGTCCAACATCCTGCGGGGTTAAGTACCCTGACTCTCACTCTGTTCCAAAGCCAGAGAAAGCTCCTCTGCTCTCCACTGGGCAGAGGTGTGGTCATGACCACCACTGAAGTGGGTGGACCAGGGAAATAGGGGATGAGCAGTGTAAAAGGATTTTCTAATGCAGGAGTGGGGAACCTTTTCTCTGCCCAGGGCCATTTGGATATTTAAGCATCATTAACAGGCCATACAAAATTACCAACTTAAAAATTAGCCTGCTATATTTGGTCAAACATTTAATTAACTCACCCCTAATGTCTTGGCAGGACCAGACCAAATAATTTTGAGAGCCTTATATGGCCCACCCCCACTCTAATGAATAAACAGCTCATCTACACTAATAAAAGAGAAAGATGAAAATTGATCGTACCTCCACAAAGCCCACCAGCCAATCAGGAGTGAGTATGCAAATTAACCCAACAAAGATGGTGGGTTAATTTGCACACACAGGTGAAGATTGTCCAGGGGCGGGACACTTGCATTGTCGCCATAGCAACAATGCAGGCATTCTGCACTGCCCAGCCACTCAGGGCTTCTGGACAGCTCAGGGAGGTGGAAAGGCGGCCCTGGCACAAAGGCAGAAAGGTGGCTCTGGGCCAAGCAAAGGCTGTGTGGGCAGCCAGGGGGAAGGAAGGTCCATTCTTGCACGAATCTTGCATTGGGCCTCAAATAGCTTATATTCTGCTTAGAGAGGACAGCATAATTTTTACAGGAAGTAGGCACAGAATTTGGAAGAACAGGCACATGTACTGGAATTCACTTTCTTACCCAAGTAGCTGCATTCATTTTGGTCCATTGCAGCTCCAGAGGGACAGAGAGACAGGAGACCAATAAAACAGCAAAACAACCTGTTAGTTTTAGTTCCGAATCATGAAAGACCCTTATATTCCTAAAGCACATTCTACAGCCATGCTTCATTTGTTTATACAAAGCTGACAGGGTGAATGGAAAGAGAATTACTCAGTATTTTATAGAGAAATCAGGTCATTTGCCTGAAGTCACCCAGGGAGTATCTTGTTTGAATCTGGCAGCATATCCAAAGTGACGAGGCACAGAAAACGCAGCTACACATTAATACCCAAACTCTTCTCAGTGTGCACAAAAAAATTCCTTTGTGCTAAGGAATCCCTCTTTGCCAGTAATGTGTAAACTAAGTTACATGAAGTTTACAGTTCCTGTAAATTGGCTTCCCTTCAACCAAAGGTAGTCATTCTAAACCATTTTCCTTAAAATAGGATGAATTTGTTGTTAAAAAAAATTTTTTTTTTCTCCAAACTCAGCCTGGAAACTGCAGGACTTTACCCAAATGTGGGCTTACCTGAATGACTGATAAAAGACACAGATGGCTCCCCATTCAAACTTGTGCATTGGCAGTTCAGCTCCAAAAGAGTAAAGGAAAACAAAACAAAAACCTGCTTCTGCTCTTCTCTGTCATCTTTGCGGAGCTTCTCCATTGCAGAAGTGCCCCCCTGAGTCTGTCTGAAATTATCATGCCACAAAAGCAGAATGAACAATTCAAATGGGAAATGTAAGCAGGAGTTATTTGCTATCATGTGGCCCAACTGTCCTTGTCAATAGAGAAAACAATTTTAACTGGAAAGAAAGGCAGAGACCCCAGGGAAGTTGTTCCATTTTATTTCTTGCCCTTGTGGCTGTGTCTTCACACTCACAAGCCTATTAAATGCCTGAGAAAGAATTCAACCTCATTCACACCTGGTAGCAGTGACTGTTGTAAAGACAGCCACTTGGGGGAGGAGAGACAGGATGGGTCAGGGGATACCTCTGTGAGGGGACAGTACAGAGGGAGACAGGGACAGATGGGGAAGCCTGAGGAAAGCTGTTAGAGTCAGATGGAGAGTAACAGACACTAACCACCCAGCACTGTGAGCTCACTCACTGGTGGCATCCCTGGCACCCCTGCTATTCTTTCCCATCCAGCTCTGTCATTTCAGGAAACACACCTCTCGGGGACAACGATGTAGGTAGTGTCTCCAATAATAATGTGCAGTGTCTGCATTCAGGATGATCAATTCACAGACATAAGTTAAAATTCTTCAAATGTTCTCTTTCCTTGCTTACGTGACAATCATCAAAGCAAGGGACACTGCCTTTGAATTCCCAGACTAGTAGTGAGGTGTGTTGCTCTCTGTCCCCAGCCATCCATGAGGTATGTAAGGTTTGGGGCGCAGGAAACTGACCACCAAGGAGTTTTAAAGTAAAGTTTATTCCCCAGTAATGAACGGGTCTCATTACGGAGGTAGAGAAAACAGAATTGAAGGAGTTGGGAGGGGGGATGGACCAGCCGGGCTGCCACCTGGACATGGAGGATCAGCAGCACGTGGCTGGTCTGGGGGTCTTTTTAAGGGGAGGAACAGGAGAGGGTTGGAGAACAGGAAGGGGTGGACTCCAGGACACTTTGGCAGGTGCTGATTGATGGCTCAATGTCTTGGAGATGTCTCTGTGACAGATGCCAGTAATGTCATAACTCTGCCCACCAGTTGGGAGGAAGGAGAACCTTATAAAGTATAATCATGGGGCTCTGACCTCACTGTCAGGGGGCCTGGGACATCAGGGGAACCGTGGACATGGGTGAACAAACTTTTGTTACACACTGTTATCACCTTGTTTTGAATTCTTCCTTGGTTCTTCACTAGGCAGCCTTTTTAAGTGTGCTTAAAGTACAAAACAATATGGCCAATTCCTGCTTAATGTCAGTACTCTATTTCTAAAAATACAACCATCTGTGTCAAAGTGCTAACGGGGAACTATTTCCTAACTTTAATATGTAAAACTAAAATAATGCAATATACATCAAACCCAAAGCTCATCAATTTCTTACATTATATATAAAATTTACGAAGCACCCATTCAATTTTGCTTTAAATACAGGATATTTAAAACAACGCTTTTCTGAATACCAAAAAATACTTTTGGTTTATATAAAAAAAAAAGTTCTGTTCGAATGGCTAGTATCAAAAATTCATGTTGCAACAGCATGGAGACTACAGTCAAATACTGTGGTGTGTACTTGAAATTTGCTAAGACAGCAGGTCTAAAGGGTTCTCACACATACAAATAAGATAATCATGTGAGTTGATGGGAGTGCCAATTAACCGGATGTTAATAATCATAAAATACATGTACATCAAACTATTGCATTATGCACTCTAAATAAATAATTTTGTTGCCAATTATACCTAAATAGAGCTGGAGGGAAAATAAAAAAACAGCAAGTGAGGCTGGGGAGCAACCAAAACATTGCTGGTGACTGTAAAATATTAGACCATTTAGACCATTCTGGCAATTTCTATGTCCTTTATTAGAATCCTAGACGCCTGACACATGAAATTCGTGCAAGAGCAGGCCTTCCTTCCCTCTGCTGCCGTACCAGGCTTCCTTCTGGCACCTGGGACTCGGGCTTCACTCGCAGCCCTGGCTATGTCTGGAAGGACATCTGGTCTAATTAGCATATTATGCTTTTATTATTGTAGATTAGGTCTTTCTCCACATAGAGTACACACATTTCTTGCCAAGTTTATTCCTGAGAATCTAACGTTTTGTGTTGCCATTCCAAATCAGAATTTTTCCTTGAAAAAGAGTTTTCTAAAGGGTTTTTATTTTGTATGAAGGAATAATTTTATTTTTTTTTTTGATTTTGTACAGAGAGGAAGAGAGAGAGATAGAGAGTTAGAAACATTGATGAGAGAGAGCCATCGATCAGCTGCCTCTTGCACACCCCCTACTGGGGATATGCCCGCAACAAAGGTACATGCCTTTGACCGGAATCGAACCCGGGACCTTTCAGTCCCCAAGCCGACGCTCTATCCATTGAGCCGGTCCCGGCGGAATACATTTTTTTAATACATTAATTTTAAAACCATCCAATTTACTTATTTTAGCATTTCTATAAAATAGTGTTTTATTTCCTTTTGATTATCTTGGAAATTTTAGGTTGATCATAGACGTGGTTGCAAATAATGATACTTGATTCCCATATTTCCAAATATGTACCTCTTATTGCTTTTTTTGTTTGTTTGTTTAATAACATTGGTTGTTACCTTTTATTTATTTCATTTTTTATATATGTTTTTATTGGAGAGAGAGAGAGAGAGAGAGAGAGAGGGGGGGGGGGGGGAAGGACAGGGAAAGAGAGCAATATCAATGGAAATCCAGCGACCTGTTATTGGTACATGGTCAACCAATGGAGCCACTCCAGCTGGGCTGGTTGTTATCTTATAAAAAGTGAGATAATGTGCGTTTATTTTTTAGGGAATCTAAAACTCTTATCATTAACAGTGATGCTGGTTATGGGCATTTGAATTCATTTATTTTAAAATCTGTGTAGTACACTTTGTTTAGCCCTGGGCTGTGGGCTCAGGGCAAGTGATTCCCACTGTTTCCCTCACTATCCACTCGCTGTGACCCTCAGCGCCACCATCACTGTCCTGTTTCAGTGATGGGTGAGCCCAGAAGTAGGATAGCCTGTGTAAGATCACCCGGCAGTGAGTGGCTGTGATTGGGCCATAGCCTCTCAGACTCCTGGAGTTCCCTTACCTATGGGGCATTGCGAGTGCAGACCCAGGAAGTTGCTCTGAGGCCTCAGGAAGACACCTGTAGGCCCAGGGGAAGCCAGGTGGAAGCTGTTACACAGGAGCCCTCTGCAGGTTCAGCGTTTCAGGACATTTAGCCTTCCAGAACCAAGGAGAAGGGGGTTGCTGAGCATCCCGTGGCCCCTTTAGATGGGGACAAGCCCTCTGGATGGGCAGGAAAACTGCTGTAAACAGTATCTGGAGACCAGTGAGCTGCCCCTTGCTGTGTGTTCCCTTTCTGTCAGAACTTGCCAGCTGCCAGGCACCTCCCATTTCGTTTGTCACTTGTTCAAATAAGCAATATGTGGAGGAAGAGGTTATAGAGGCAGTGACGGACCCCCTTCCCTCATCAGAAACAGCCCCTGTGACATAGGAAAGTTCCCGTGGGGCACCCCCTCCCCAAAACCTCCTCGGCACTCATCCCAGGAGAACCTGCCTAACCCTACCCCCCATGGTGCTTCTTCAGGCTCTGCTTCTAGAATGTTCCTGCTCTAGGGACAGACAGACACTGCTGGTCCACAGAGGGCCTGGAAGACCAACTCTAAGGACATGACTTTGATGGGCTCCCCAGCCGCAGGTGCTGGCTGCCCCCTCTATACCATCAGACAGAGCAGCCTGTGGGGCTCATAAGGACTGGAGCCTTATGTGTGGGCAACCGGGAACAGGGCTGTCATTCCTCTATTTGTCAGCTGATCACACATTTAAGGCTGGAGCAGTGAGCATAGAACAATTACCTTGCAAAGCGAAATGGGAACACAATATGGGCTTAGGCTCCCACATTCTGTTGGTCAATTTTAATAGTTTTATTTGGCATATTTGCAAATCAAGGAAGCTCTTCTTATAGCTGCGGTTTTATACTGATCATTAAACAAGAAATTGATTTATAGCATCAAACCACGGGATTTATATAAGAGAGGTCAGAGGGCCTAACCTTGAACTCAGGAGGAAGAAGTCCTCTCAGCCACAGCCTGAAAGAACACTTCACTAGATGGAATGGTGGATTGCAGCTGTTTTACAAAGAAGACTAGAAGCCTGGTGCATGAAATTCATTCATGGAGTAGGGGGGAGTCCCTCAGCCCAGACTGCACCCTCTCCAATCTGGGACATCACTCTCACAATCCAGGACTGCTAGCTCCAAAGTGCTGTCCTGCCTGCCTGCCTGCCTGATTGCCCCTAACCTCTTCTGCCTGCCAGCCTGTTCAATGCCTAACTGCTGCCCTGTTGTCCAGATTTCCCCTTACTACCCTCCCCTGCTGGCCCAGTCAACCCAAACTGCCCTCCCTTGCCAGCCTGGTCACCCCTAATTGCCCTTGCCTGGAGGCCTGGTTCCCCCTAAGTACTCCCCCACCCCCACAGGCCTGATCACCCCTGTCCTCCCCTGATGGCCTGCTCACCCCCACTGCCCTTCTCTGCAGTCCTAGCCCCCCTCAATTGCCCTCCCCTAAAGGCCTGGTTTCCCCCAAGTGCCCTCCCCTGCCAGACTGTCCCAACTGCCCTCTTCTGCAGGCCTGGTTCCTCCTATATGCCCTCCCTTGCAGGCCTGGTCCCCTCCAACTTCCCTCCCCTGCATACCTGGTTGCCCACAATTGCCCTTTCTTACAGGCCTGGTCCTTCCCAACTGCCCTCCCCTGAAGGCTTGGTCCCCCCCAGCCCCCTCACCAACTACTCTCCCTTGCAGGCCTGGTCCTCTCCAACTGCCCTCTCCTGCATACCTGGTTGCCCACAGCTGCCCTCCCCTGCAGGCCTGGTCCCCCCAATTGCCCTCTCCTGCAGGTCTGCTTACCCACAACTATGCTCCCTTGCAGGCATGTTCCACTCACCTATCCTTCTCTATAAGCCTGGTCTCCCCCAATTGTCCTCCTCTGCCAGCCTGGTCACCCCAAACTGCCCTTCTCTGCTGGCCTACCACCCCTAACTGCTGACCTGATTGCCTACAACTTCCTTCCTCTGTAGGCCTTTTTGTTGCAGCCATCTTTGACCATTTTGGGGCAACCATCTTGTATTAGGATGGGGGCAAAGATGAAAAGGTCAGAATCAAAGAAAAACCCATTAAATCTCTCTAAAAATATATGCTTCAAATTTTTTTTTTCTTTTGAGAGTCAAATTATTTATTTATTTATTTATTTAATTATTTTTTAAAAAAATCTTTATTGCTCAGATTATTACAATTGTTTCTCCTCCCTCCCCCCCCCCCCCTAGCTCCCTTCCACTCGGTTCCTGCCTCACCCTCTCCCCTTACCTTCCTCCTGCCATTGTCCTCATCCATAGGTGTACGATTTTAATCCAGTCTCTTCTTGCACCCCCCACACCCCTTTCCCCCTGATAATTATTAATCCACTTCCTTTCTTTGCCCCTGATTCTATTATATTCACCAATTTATTCTGTTCCTCAGATTTTTAATTCACTTGCTTTTTAGATTCACTTGTTGATATATATGAAATGCTGAAAGGTATTATTTAGAAGAGGAAGAAGAGGACAAAAGAAAAAATTATGATCAACAAATATATATATATTCTGAGATATATATATATATATATATATATATATATATATATATCAACATGCTTCAAATTGTTGAGAGCACATTTTGAAAATCAGATTGGGGATGTCATAGCTTTAGTAGTGAAAATGGCACTAGGTTTAGACCCCAGTTCAGCAACATCTGTACTTGAGCTCTGTCTTAGAAAGAATTCAAAACCAAGACTGAAATTATAAGAAAAAAGTTTATTTAGGGAGACATATAAGTAGAAGAAATGAAGTGAGCCGTAGGAGAAATGGGCTCAGGATACAAGTTACACAGACAAAAGACACATCCTCATAGAGGCAAAAGTATGACCTCAGAGCCTAGAGATGAGCCTTGAGAGACTAAAGAAGGGAATGGTAATGGGAATAGGCATGGTGTGCTCTGTGGAGAGAGTCATAGTGGGTCCTCCATCCTGAGGGCTTTTATCTGAGGCTTCAGGGGAGGATCTCAATAGAATCTTCATCAGCTTTCCAGGCGTATCTCCTCAGGGTCCTGATCTCATCTGGTTGTTGGTACCTGGCAGAGGGTCATTAATCAATGCAGCTGGTCCTAACATCAGCCATGGCTCACTTGTCTGGTTTTGCTGCTTTGCTGGGCCTGGAGCTGAAACACAGCTTAGGCTGAGGTGTCATCTCCAGGGGTTAGTGCTTAAGGGAGTGGTCATCAAGGGCTTGTGGTTTTTCCCATTGCTAGGCACTCAGGGCTCTCTGCCTAGGGGACTCTGCACTATGTCCATCATTCCTGGTCTGTTCATGCCTATCCAACTGCCTACTACATCGCCCCCTCCCCCATCAAGGAATCTTGGCTCTGAATTATTTTAGGGAATAGTGGCATAGGGTCCCTCCTATAGCTGCTTCTTGCTGAAGAGGAATGACATTTTCCTTCAGAGCCAAGAGATCCTTGCTCTTGATCAGAGGGAGATGAAGCCTGGAAACAGAAGGAGGTTACAACGGTGTCTAGTGTCAGCAAGGGATGGTATGTCTGGAGTACAAGTAGGGCTCATAACCTGGTGGAGAAAAATTGTATTATGAATCTTAATATTATTGGGGCGAAAGCCAGAATGGCAAGAATTTTGACAAATGGTCCAATGAAAGAGAGCATTACAGCAAGTATTCATATTAAGATTAAATATGCCTTGAGCCTTACCTTAGAAATTGTAAAACTCAGGAAAAGGTTTAGTAAGACAACTAACTGAACTAGAGTCTAATGTGTGCCATAAAAACAGAATTTCTCTCCCTAAAATCACTCATTTTGAGTCAAATTAAGACTAATCTATTTACCGCATTAAGTTCTAGTTTCAATTTGGCCTGATTATTTTCATGAATACAAGAATAGCAATTGATTAATGTAGGCTTTTTAAAATCTGCTTTGCTGGAATCTCATAAGAAATCTCCAGGTTAAGCTTTAATTACCCTCTCAGGGCAAAGAAGCAAAGCCACAGTTGCCATCAGGCTTTTCCTACAACACCTAGTATAGATTTGGGTGAATTCCTCAAGTTCTCAAAAATGCCTTGAGGTCCTTTCTTTGCCATCTCCCAGGAAAGCAACCTTTAAGTCCTTAGATGAAAAGACTGTCATGAACCATGTAAATAAGCAAGGCTCCAGGGTGTTTATAGAAGGGGTTTTTATTGACTTCTAATTTGTTAAAGCTTTCTAGTGACATTCAGAGTCTATGTGTGCTTCTCTTAACCATGACAGTCCAAAGTCTTGGTTAATAAACCCAGCTTCTAACTGTGTCCTGTTATTAAGAGCACGGATTCCTAGATACTACACGGAGTTTCCCAAAGTGATCCTGCCTATGTACACTTTCAAAAACATTATGTGAGAGTTCTGCTCCATATTCTCAGAAGTTTCTTAAAGTTTTATCTATATAGGTTTTTTTGCTGTTGTTGTTTTTCCCCACAATTGTAGGTTCATTCTTAGACATTTTATTTTTGTTACTTAAAAAAAAAATAATCACAAGTTGTATCTAATTGGCTATTGTTTGTATGCTAGTTAACTTTTATGGTTTTCATTTAATGTTATACCCATCACATTTCTTATCAGAAAACTTATCAGTTAATTCTCTTGATTTCATTGGTGATGATAATTTTCCATACATCTTTATGTTTCATATGCATTCAATTTCATTGTCTTTAATGGTTTCATTATATACAGTCAGACATCTATTTTGAGAAATGCATCTTTAGATTATTTTCTTATTGTGTAAACATCATAGCATGTACTTATACAAACCTAGATGGTCAGCCTACTAACTACACCCTTAGGCTATATGGTATAGCCTATTGCTTCTGGGCTACAGCAGGTTACTGTACTAAATACTGTGGAAAATTGTAACACAACTAGAGGCCTGATGCACAAAATTCATGCATGGGAAGTGGCGGGGAAAGGAGGTATGTTCCTCAATATGGGAAATCCCTCTCACAATCCAAGACTGCTGGCTCCAAACCACTCATCTGCCTGCCTGCCTGATTGCCCCTAACCAATTCTGCCTGCCAGACAGATCACCCCCTATCTACTTCCTTGCCAGCCGGATCAACACCTAACTGCTGCCCTGCTGGCCAGATTGCCCTTAACTGCCCTTCCTACAGGCCTGGGTCCTCCCCAACTGTCCCCCCCTTCTGGCCTGGTTACCCCTAGCTGTCCTCCCTGCAGGCCTGACAGCTCCCACCTGCCCTCCTTTGCAGGCCTGGTCCTTCCCAACTACCCTCCCCTGCTGGCTTGATCACCTACAACTGCCCTCCCCTGCCGGCCATCTTGTGGCAGGCCTTTTTGACCACATGGGGGTGGCTATCCTGTGTGTTGGAGTGATGGTCAATTGCATAATACCTCTTTATTATGTAGGACATAAATACTTATGTATTAAACATAAGGAAGTTACAGTATATGTATGGTACATTGTTCTTTCATATGCAGTGCAGTGAATTTGTTTACATCAGAAACACGTAAGTAATGCGTGCACTACAATGTTACAACAGTTATGACATCACAACAGCTACGATGTCACAATAGCTATGACATCATTATGTAATAAAACTTTTTCACCTCCAGTGTAACCCTGTGGGAACACCATTGTATGTGCTGTTTCTCATCAACTGAAATGTTGTTATGCAACACATGATTGTGTTTCCTGCAGAAAAAAATCATTTCAAATAGTGTTAATAGTGAACATTTTAAACCTCCAAACTTCATTAAACCTTCAAAATCTTTATCAAAATCCTTTTATGATAGAATACATTCCCTGAGGAACATTTTGATTCCATCTCTTCCCAGCTGTTCCAGAACAAAAAGACAAGATGAAGCATTCAAATAACTGAGGGGGTCCTTTAAGACCAAGGCACAGGGGAGAAAAAAGACTCTATAATAAAACAAGGAGGAAAATCCAGGAAGTAATCATATTTGGCTGTGTCACCTAGAAGGGGCAAGGGGAAGGGAAAGGAAAAAAATAACAAACTGTGATGATCACAGCCCCAGGACATACACCCACTAAGAGGGTGTGATTTAACTCAAGACTAAGCTGCCCCTCCCTCACACCTGACCACGGCATTGATAAGGCTCTGGGATGGCAACAGTAATTGAAGCTGCAGGAACTATGAGGGACAGACTATATTTAAGAAGGAGTCCTTTACGAAGTATAAACTGGCAGCTACAAAGTAGTCACAGGGATGAAAAGCACAGCACAGAGAATATAGTCAATGATATTGTAATATGTTTGTATGGTTCCAGGTGGGATCACTTTGCTGTACACCTGAAACTAATATGATATTGAATGTCAACTTTAACTAAAAAAAAATTTTAGTAAAGTTTTCAAAGCTCTAAAAAAGGGGGTCCTTAGGGAAACCCACAGACTATAGGTGAGAACAAAATTCTACAGACATATTCACTTTAGTTCCTAATGTCAGATGTATCCCATCCAGCTTTCAACATTACAAGGCCTAGTAATAGGCAGGAAAAAACACACACAGTCTGAAGACACAAAGCAAATGTTAGAGGCACTCAGATATGACACAGATTTTGGAAATGTTATACACAGGGTGTGTGTGTGTGTGTGTGTGTGTGTGTGTGTGTGTGTACACATATATGAAGAGATTTCTTTATTATAAAGAATATTTATTATAAAAAATTGGCTCACATGATTTATTATAAGGAATTGGCCCATCTGAATATGGAGTAAATAGTTGCAAATTCTAGTCTGCACACCAGGGGCCCAGGAGAGCCAGTGGTGCAGTTTTCACCTGAAAACATTCAGTTCAAGACTCAGGAAAGCCAATGCTTTAGTGCAAGTCCAAGGCCTTTTCCTGAGAGAAAATATTTAAAGGAAGAATGAGTTAGGGGAAGCAAAAAAGACAATGAATTTCTGTCGCAATAGTGAAGGCATAGGATAGTTATAGGAATTGGGCTGTTCTCAAAGAAGGGAGATTAGTAAAAGTAAATAAATAAATAAATAAATAAATAAATAAATAATTCTTCCAGCACAGCAATTTTTAACTGGCATGCCACAAGAACTTTTAAAACATATAACAGCTAGCTATTTAGTCAGGGGGCCTGAGTGCATTCCTTTAGACCAGTGCTTGGCAAACAAGCCACATGTGGCTCTTTGGCCCCTTGAGTTTTTAGCAAAGGCCAGCTTAGGAGTACCCTAATTAAGTTAATAGCAATCTACCTACCTATATAGTTTAAGTTTAAAAAATTTGCCTCTTAAAAGAAATTTCAATCATTGTACTGTTGATATTTGGCTCTGTTGACTAATAAGTTTGCTGACTACTGCCTTAGACCAGTGGTTCTCAACCTTCCTAATGCTGCGACCCTTAAATACAGTTCCTTATGTTGTGGTGACCCCAACTATAAAACTATTTTCATTGCTACTTCATAACTAATTTTGCTATTGTTATGAATAGTTATGTAAATATGTTTTCCGATGGTCTTAGGCTACCCCTGTGAAAGGGTAGTTTGACCCCCAAAGGGGTCGGGACCCACAGGTTGAGAACTGCTGCCTTAGATGGTCAAATAAAAAAATATGACAACAGTTAACACAACAATAGCCATCTGCTTTGAATGAATCAAAATGACACCTTTTTTCTTTGTCAGATTGGCAAAACATAAATTTATTTGTAATTCGTTTATGTGTACAATGAGATGAAAAAGGTTGAAAATTGTTGCTTTGGCATAAAATTTTCTGAAGGGTCTGCTGCCTCTTGTTCAGCCTCTAAATTCTGGTTGTGCTGGTCAGGATAAAAATAAAACAGTCTCGTGCTCTTGTTCTTCCTGTTTATAGCACTAAGGCTGCAGAATGCACACAGCATAGGTTCTCACTCAGGAAGGCCTGGTGAGCTCCCTCCCACTTCCTGTTTCTCCACCATAGCAGACAGCCGCTTTTCTGGAGCCGAGTTCTCAGCTGAGCTTTAGGTCATATTTTGCAGAAAAAATATAAGCAATGTTGTCTTTTTGTTCCAGTGCCTATAGTGCTTTATTCGATTTTCTCCCGTCAAGGCCTCCAGACACCTACAATGTGTCGACCCCAAAAGGAAAAGCCAAGAACTCACTGGAGCACATGGTAAGTCTCTGAGTGTATCTGTGTGTTGTGTGTATTTGTGTGTTATAGTTGTATATATTTTGTTATGTATATTTGCATAGTATTTGTGAGTGTACGTATGTGAGTTGTGTGTATTGTGTTAAGCTTGTGCGTATTTATGTATTTGTGAGAATAATATGTGTACACTGTGTTTGAGATTATACAAGGTGGTGCAAAAGTAGATTTACAATTGTTCATATGGAAAATAATACAATAATTAATAAGTAATACAAGAATAAACTGTTTAGTGTACTCATAACTGTATACCTACTTTGGCCCACCCTCTTTGTATGGCTGGTGTGTGTTGTGTTTTTTTAAGTATTGTGTTTGTATGTATGCATATGTGTTGGATAAATATGTAATTGTGTGTTTGAATGTTTGTGAGTATCTGTGTGTTTGAATGTATTATTGAGTGGTATATGTAGCGTTTGTGTGTGTTATGTTTGTGTGTATGTATGTGTGTTGTATATATGTATGTTTGTATATTTGTGAGTGTGTGTTGTGTTTGAGTGTATATGTGTAGATGGTATGTGTCATGTTTCTATGTGTATGTTTGTGTGTATGCATGTTGTGCATATTTGTGTTTCTATGTCTGTGGATGTATGTGTACTGTGTTTAAGTGTATGTGTGAGTGGTATATGTCATGTTTCTGTATGTGCTATGTTTATGTGTATTCATATGTTGTATATGTGTGTTTGTGTATATGTGTGTGTTGTGGTTGTGGTTGTATTGTGTGAGTGGTGTGAGTGGTGTGTGTGTGTATGTGTGTGTGTGTGTTGTGAATGTGTGTGTTTGTGGTATAGTAGAAAGGGCTGTGATTATAAAGGAGAACTTTGTACACTTTGTGCCCTGGACAAACTCTCTGCTTATATGGGATCAATGCTTCTGTGAAACTCACTTTCTTCCAGAGAAACATAGCAGGCTGATGTATCTGCTCAGAGTTTTATGTTGGAGACAAAACCACTGAGTACGGCAAAGGTGTGAAGCACTGTTCAGTGCTGGATCTAGGGGCCTCTGGAGTCTTGATCTGGAGACAGTCCCTACTGTGAATGTCTCCAGTGTCCTGCGTGTCCTGGCACTTTCCTTCCCAAACTCACACACCAGGATGGACTTCTGGAATAGGGAACAATGTTAGTCCCTGAGGTGAGGAGGTGCGGATGGCAACAGGGTGCACTGCCCTCTCACCTGAAGGATGATGGGAGTTTTTGGCAGGTGACACAACCCTGTTTGCAAAGGCTAGGATTAATATAATAATTAATTTTTCATTGGTTAAAAAATATAAGCAATATTGTCTTTCTGTTCCAGTGCCTACAGTGCTTTATTTAATTTCCTCCAGTCATAAAATGTGCTGGAATGTTATAGGGATGACAGGACATCTATTTCAGGTCCAGCATTCACACTTAGGGGACACTGAGGCTCAGGCAGTATGACCTTGGAGGGGGGTCCTGAGGTCTCCTGGTTTTAGCAGATTGTCCCGGAGCCATGAAGTTCCTGTGCTGAGGCTATTGGCATTCTAGCACAGCACCTGGCCACCCACCTCTCAGCCCTCTGCCATTCTCACTGTCAGGCCTTCCTCAGGGATCATCCTGGCACCAGGACTCCACCCCACCCCAGCCAGCCCCTCATCACAGTGTCCTGCTCCCACCATGAACACTCTGGCCACACATCTTCCCACTGCTCCCAGGACACTGTCAGACCTGCTTCTGTGTCTCTGCTCTTTTCTCCTTCACATGACAACTCCAGGACCTTCTGCCCATCCAAACGCCATCTGTTCTTCAGGCTGCAGGCCATCTGCATCTTCTCCATAAAATTGCTTAAACTCACAATGGAGATATCAAAGGAGAGAGAGAGAGAGAGAGAGAGAGAGAGAGAGAGAGAGAGAGAGAGAGAGAGAGAGAGAGAGAGAGAGAGAGAAACAGGGTCCCTAAAGGAGATAGAGAGTGTCCCAAGACCTTCCTCCCCTCTCCTCACTAAATCCAGACCCTCCACACAAAGCAATGTAAAAAATTTCCTTCTAACAAGAAAAAGTCAGGTGCCTCTTGAACTAGTTGAAAAATCAAACATAATATTTTCTCTAGGTGGAGGAGGAAGAAGAATTCGAGCTGATTCACCTAGACAATCCCTCAGGAACACTGGCCCAGCATCCTAAACAAGATGTGTCTGGAGGTAAAATGACTTTCTGTATATATCTGAACCTGAAGCAGGTGTGGACATGGACTGTGATGTTTTGCACCTTAGGTGGGGCCTTGGGAGGGGCCTTGCTTAAACCCACCTAATAAGAGGGAAAGGCCACCAACAGACACAGTGGGAGAAAGGTGAGGAGAGAGAGAGAGAGAGAGAGAGAGAGAGAGAGAGAGAGAGAGAGAGAGAATACTCAGGAATTACCCAAGGATACCTGTATTCACCTTGGTGGGGGCTTGCAATCCCACAGACCCTATGTAGGTGCTTGATGGTTCAGATGTGGGAGCACTGAGGGTCAGAAAGACTGCAAAGCACCATGTGAGTGAGAAGCTGCCTTGAACTGGGCTGGCCCTTCTCAAGAGGTTCTCCGCACAAAAGCTCTTGCATTAGGGTCAGGTACTTAACAGTCATGGGCTCAACTTCATCATTTAACCCAGGGAGACAGAGTTTAGGAGTGCTCGCAATCCATCCATTTTCCTGGCCAGGATAAATTATTTATGTTTCATCATGTATTAGAACACAAATGATTTTTACTCTATATAGATTTTAATGTCCTAAGCCAGTAGAAGCAAGCCATATTAATAAACATGCCAACACATGCTTTTCCCTTTCTCAAGACAATCAAAGTTAAATATTGCTTTTAAAATCCTCTCTAGCATTTGAGTGCACTGGCTCCAGGCTTGCCCAGAGTGGAGTTGGTATTGCTTTTACCCAGCTTCAATTTGGCTGGGAGGGCAGGAATGAACATTCCACTTTCCTTGCTTCTTTGAAACTCCCACCCATTCACTCATTCCTTTCAAAGCCAAGAGGGGGGAAGCTAGAGAGAGCCAAAGTCAAGAGTCAGAATTGGTTGGTGTGTCCACCAGCCAAGGTTACTAATCCTGTCTCTATGAGGTAAAGTTAGGACTCTGTCATCCTGACACATCAATGTCTTCAATGTGGAACTGACTTGGAAATCAGAGCTGCCATTTGGGACATCTTTATGTGCTCTGGGTATGTGACCTCAAAGGCCAGGAGATGAAATTATATTTCTGTCCTTCATCTCCAGTCATTTCTAAAATTTTAACATTATATTTTAAATAGTAGTTGCCATCTCTAAGTCTTCTCTTGACCCATATTTCCTATATTCAGCTGGGTGGGAATATTTGGCCCAAATTTTAAGCATATAGACAAAGAATCCGTATAGACAAAGACCCCAGTGTGCTTCTGTGCTATTGAACCAAGGATCTGGTTGAAAGATCCAATACACCACATATTTCTTGTTAGGACAGCTGAAAGAGGTGATGTGGTCAGTCACTTTAGGGACAAGATGTAGACACAGACCTAAACACTTCTTTCCTCACCACCCAGGGATACCTAGGAAAGCTCAGGATGCCATATTCATGGATTGGTTTCCATATGGTGAGAACAGGTGACCCTGAAAAGAAGTTTCAAAAACTGAACATAAAATATGGTATTCTACCATATGATTCAGCAGTTTCACTTCTGGAAATATGCCCCAAAGAAGACAAAGCAGGGACTTAAATAGTCATGTGTACACTAATGTTCATAGCAGAATTATTCACAATAGTGGGTATTGGGAACAACTCATGTTCATATATAAGAATAAGCAAAATGTGATCCATCCATATAATAGAATGTTTTTCAACCTTGAAAAAGAAGGAAATTCTGACACATGCTACAGTATGAGTGAACCTTAAAAACACTATGTCAAGTGAAATAAATCAGACACAAAAGATAAAATTTGTAGGAACTTCAAATTCTAGGTCCCTAGAATAGTAAAGTTCACTGAGACAGAAAGTAGAATGATGGTTAGCAGGTGTTTAGGGAAGGAAGGCATGAGAAGTTATTGTTTCATTGCCACAGAGTTTCTGTTTGGGGTGCATTTAACATTAGATTTTTAAATATTAGTTTACATCTCTAAGTCTTGAGATGCATAAGAGTGATGATTGCACAAAAACGTGAAGGTATTCAATGTCACTGAGTTGTATACCTAAAAATAGTGAAAACGGTCATTTTAGTTTGTGTATATATTACCACAATAAAAAATTAAAAAAAGAAAGAAAGAATGGAATGTGAGTCCAGGGTAGGTCTCAAGGGCAGATGTTAATCTGTACTTCCTCAGAGGACAGTCTGCCTTGAGGTCATGGAGCAGACCAGGGTGAGTCTCTAACCCCAATACCTCTGCTTTCTTTTGATGCTTCTAGATCTGAGGGAGAAAGAACAAGACCCAAAGAGGCTGAGGCTCATCCTGGTGGGGAAAACCGGAAGTGGAAAAAGTGCAACAGGAAACAGCATCCTTGGCCGGAAAGTGTTCCAGTCTAAGCTCAGTGCTAGACCAGTGACCAAGACCTTCTGGATGGGGAGCCGAGACTGGGCTGGGAAGGAACTTGAGGTGATTGACACTCCTGATATTTTGTCCCCTGGAGGTCCACAGGAAGTGGCAGGTAGGAGCTCCTGGGAAGCCATTGTTTTCTCCTCCCCAGGGCCACATGCAGTGCTCCTGGTGATAGAGCTGGGCAGGTTCACAAAAGAGGACCAGTTGGTGGTCAGGCGCCTTCAGGAGGTCTTTGGAGTTGGAATCCTGACCTATACCATCCTGGTGTTCACCCGGAAGGAAGACCTGGGTGGTGGCTCTCTGGATGAGTATGTGAAAATGACTGACAACAAGGAGCTTGCCCAGCTGGATGTGTTTTGTGCCAGGCGCCACTGTGGCTTCAATAATAGGGCAGAGGGGGCAGAGCAGGAGGCCCAGCTGAAGGAGCTCATGGACAAAATAGAGGGGATTCTGTGGGAAAACGAAGGCCATCATTATAGCAACAAGGCTTACCAATACTTCCAGCAAAACCTTTTGCACACAGAAGTGCAAGGAAGGAAGATCATCCAGGGGCAAGGCTCTGGGGAAGGGCCCATTGGGGAGTCCCAGCTGGAGGAATTGCACAGAATTCAGAAGGCATCTGAGGAAACTCACAGATGTCTTCTGAAGTCAGCACCTATCTAAGCATATGCTGGACTCCACTGAGGGACAGCTGTTTCTTATGAGCTCCTTTTAGCCCTGTGCCCAGTTTCCAGGCAGTCACTTGTCCTCTCCATCCCATGGTCACTGACCATGCCAGTCTCCAGATGGTAAGAGAGTGTGGGTTCCTGAGTGTTCAGCTCCCATCCAGGTCCTTCATCTCATCTTTCAGTGCACCTGGACCCTCCCTCCTCTCTATTCTCTGCCTCCAGCAACTTTCTCATATGGAGCCTCTCATTACATTAGTATTGCATTTCTTGAAGTTCTTATCTTTACCCTTATAGAACTAGAGTTCCTGAGGGTAAATCATTCTCATTTTTCCTCTGTATGAGCCCCCTCCTTCCACCTTCCCCCCAGCATCCTGGTCACTGGAGTCACTCCTTAATGATGATAGTCAATCAGTGTGGGATATTGGTCAGGTGACTTCACACCTCCTGGACTATGTCCTTGCCCACAAAGGGGCAGGCATAGTGACTTTTTTAAGTTAACTACTGTGTGTGATGGACCAGGACATAGCAATGGCTCTGAGACATGAGAAGGACAGCTGCTTGGCTCAAGGGGGAAAGCAGGTAGAAAGAGAGAATCAGAAAGGAGGAATCTTTTTATTCACCTCTGAAAGATGCCATTGAATCACAACAAATGAGACCTATGGGAACTTCCTGGTAGGAATGAGGAGCAAAGTGGGGTGGGTTATCCAAGGAACCAGGCCTGGTCAGGCAGGTGACCCTTAGACTTGGCTAAGGGCATAGAGTCCTCAGGATATACCAAGGGGCTTGGGCAGAGGAGGAGCACTTCCCTAAAGCTTATGTATATTAGGGTTGTTCTAATTAGGGTCCCCTTTCATATGTCTGCCTTCTGATTGTGGAAAACAAAGATGATTTTCAGCCTTACTTGCAACCTCTTCCCTTCTCCTTAGCAGTGGGGAGAGGCATACATGAGGTCAGTGTATGTGTGTGTATTGGGCTTCCCAGTAAGGTATGTGTGGGTGTTAAATAGAAAAAGGCAGAGAAGAAGGGGAACCTGCAAAGGTAGTAGGTGAGTGATGTGAACATTGTAGGGAGTAGCCTGCCTGATGATGGGAGGAGTCTGTGTCACAAGGGTCTTTGTGGAGGGCTGCTCCAGCAGACAGGGCCTTGGGAAATGAGATGGACCAGGATCAGAAGACATTGGTGTTGGTCCTGGCTTGGCCTCTGAAAAAGCAGTGCCATGTACTGTTACAAAGAGCCCAGCTCATCTCAGATGAACCTCAACTTCTCTGTGGAGTCTGACCAAATGATGGAAATGGGATAGGGGGGAACAGGGAAATACCTAACTACAGACCCCTCTTTACCTTTGTCAAGCTATGTGGCAGAGGTCCAAGTCCCTTCTTCAGGGAGGGGTGGAAAGTGGAGGTAGGGGTGACAATGCTGGGGGACACTCAGAAACTGGAGATGCAGCTCCAGGGCTTTCTAGATGCTTACCTGATGGTCAGTGATATCTCTACTGTCAAAGGCTCTCAGGACCCTGGTCTCACAATCTGGAGGCCAAGGCACCCCCTGACCCAGATACAGGGGACACCTAAGAAAGCCAGAGCATTTGTTGTGCTGAAAGTTTAAGGAAAGTGTCTCAAGGCAGAAGGAAGAGTTCTTTTGGTTCATACCTAAGGCAGTCTTGATTCATGACCCGTTGATTACATCAGCACTCCACTTCCCATGGACCAAAGCACTATTAAGTCTTTGTACTCCCCAAGACCAAGACCTGTGGCAGTATTTTCAGTTTTGTTCCTGTCTTCTTCTTTCTCTCCTTATGAATAAAATATTGATTTGATTACAGTGGCTTTGCTTTCTTCATTTGTGTACTTTCTTTGTTATTCTCAGGTATTTATTCTTCTATGTGAGAATTTAAATCAATTGTTTAAGTTTCAGAAAAGAGCTAGTTGGAATTGTGTCACTTCTCTGTATTATGTTTGGGGTACATAGTAAATATTTCAAGGACACACGAACCAAGGTCATCTTGTTTCTATGTGAGCAGACTCACAACTTCAGAGCTTTGGAGTAAAAGTTAAAACCATGTGCATTTCCATTAGGATAGCAAGATAAATTTCTTCAATAAGTGTTGTTGTTTTAACTATTAGCTGAATTCTTTTCATAATAGAAAATACAAGCTCTTTATTACCAAGTAACACCCATTCAGTGATTCTAAATGGTAACTCAACACTTATCAAACATGGTGCTTTCTCTCCTTTATTACTAAAAATCAAGGAAGATGCTGCCCACAACATTTCAGTAGGCAGGATAGATGCTGCTCCGCTGCTGTCACTCAGGGGGCTCTGAGAGTGGGACAGGCAGGTGTAGGCCTGTCTGGACACTCCACAGTCTGTGTGTCACTAAGAAAGACATGGTATGGGCAAGGCTGGCTGGGCAGAGAGGATTGGCTTGGCTCATGCTGTGAAAATAGTGAACTTTAGAATTTGTTATTTAAAAAAAAATATCTCAACACTGTAGTAAAGCATGTGAAACAGAGACCTGTGTAGTTTGAAGAGCCCAACTTTTCTCCTTGGTGGACCACATCAGCTGCTAAAGGTCTCCAGGAAGGTTTCTCCCTCCCACTTCACTTGGAACAGCATTGATGAACTATGGAGAAAATATACAATAACAAAACGATAATTTTAAAGCACTGTTTGTAGGCACAGGGAAGTGATGAAATACAAACAGACCCTGGGCAGTGGTCGGCAAACAGTGACTTGTGAGCCACATGCCACTCTTTGGCCCCTTGAGTTTTTAGTAAAGGCCAGTTCAGCAGTACCCTAATTAAATTAATAACAATGTACCTACCTATATAGTTTAATTTTTAAAAAATTGACTCTCAAAAGAAATTTCATGGTTGTGCTGTTGATATTTGGCTCTGTAGACCAATGAGTTTGCTGACCACTGCACTAGGGGACTCAAGACTTCATCAATATCCTGTGACCAAGATAAAAAAAAAAGACCACAATACTACCACATTCATGTGGTCTTCCTGTCTTTTGATACAGGAATAACACTCAGGCAGAAATGCACAGTGACTGGAGAGAAGGCAGTTGGAGAGTCGAGCAGGTAGAAACTGATGGCAAACCTCCCAGAAGAACAGAGCTACAGCGGGGGTGGTGCTTCAGAAATTATGCACATAAATTGCTCCTCCAACTTTTGGCTGATTCAGGAACTTTAACCTCCAAAGGGTTCAGGGAAAATTGTCCTGGAAAGCAGAAAGAGCAGGTTGGAGATGTCAGCAGCAAAGACAGAATTGGAGTGGTTCCACTGAAACCCCAAAGGGTCATATTTTAGGAATAAAGAGCACATCAGGGTTAAGGGGTTTGCCTAAATGAAGAGGTAAATTGGCTAATGACATTCAAATCCACCCTTTCCAAGGTCAAAGGGATGTGCCATAATTTGACTGTCTGCTTAAATGATAAAACTCAACATTCTTTAGGAGAAGATAATATCCAGAGTCTTTACCAGAATATGACCTACAAGATAAAGTATTAAAAATTCTTCTTTTCTAATATAAGGCTAGAAAGCTTTAAAATTTCCCTCTATGCATGTTTATCTATTGCTCAAAATTTTACACGCTTGTAAATATTGTATATAAGAATATTTCTGTTGATGTATTTCTGTTAATGTTTTATGTCTTTATTGTTTGAATCAATCTGTTTAAAGATGGGGCACGTCCCACTTTGCAGGGGGCCCAGCTGTTTGTGGGCAGGCTGAAAATGTGGCAAGGATTGCAGCAACTTTAAGACATCAACAGCCAGAAACTCAGCGTTTGAATTTTAAGAGACTTTTTGTCTGTGTGTCTGTAATGTAACTTTGGTTACTAATGTTCTTTGTTAACATAATTCACTTTTTTCCATTTTATGAACATAGGAAATCTGGTGATTTTTGTCTATTGGGAAATACAGAGTAGCATTAGTGGAGTTACACTTTTTTAGTTTCACTTGTTTAGATATTTCTACTTCCTAAGATACTGGAAAGTTAATAGAATAGCATAGCCTACCACCTGAAAGATTTGCTGCCTGTTTTTTTGGTTTTTTTTTTTCTTTCCTAGGATTTTTATAGTTTCATGACTTATATTTGTCTTTTATCTATTTTGAGTATTTTCTTGTATATAGTATAAGTTGGTGGCCTAGTTTCATTTTTTTCAAATGAATCTCCAATTTTATCAACACCACTAATTGAGGAGACTGTCCTAACTCCCTTGTATGCTCTTGCCTCCTTTGTCAAATATTAATTGAGTGTAATTAATGACTTGGGTTTATTTCTGGATTCTCTCTTCTTTCCATTGGTCTATATGCCTGTCCTTATGCCAGTACAAGGTTGTTTTGATTACAATGGCTTTGTAGTATAAAAATTTTGTTTTTCTTTCTCAAAATTGCTGCAGCTATTCAGGTCTTTTTTTTTTTTTTTTAATTATTCCATGTGAATTTTTGGAGAGCTTGTTCTAGACCTGTGAAATATGCTGTTAATATTTTAATACAGATTGCACTGAATCTGTAGATTGCCTTGCGTAGTAAGAACATTTTAATGATTGACTCTATCAATTCATGACCACAGTATATTCTTCCATTTGCATATGTTCCTCTATCTCTTTTTTTGAACATGCTTTAGTTTTCTGAGTACAGGTCTTTTGCCTCATTGGTTAAATTTATTACTAGGTATCTTTATTTTTTGGTGCAACAGTAAATGGGATTATTTGTTTTTTCATTTCTCTTTCTGTAAGTTCATTATTGGTGTATAGAAAGGTGATAGACTTAGTATATGTTAATTGTGTATCCTGTAATTTTGCCAAATTAATTTATTAATAGTTTTTTAGCTAGTCTTTGGAGTTTTCTGTGTACATATTATGTCATCTGTGCATAATGACAGTTTTATATCTTCTTTTCCAATTTGGATACCTTTTATTTTATCTTCTGGTATAATTAATATGGCTAGCACTTCCAGAACTATGTCAAATGGCAGTGATGAAAGTAGGCATCCCTATCTTGTTCCTGTTCTTAGGGGAAATGGTTTTAGTTTTTGCCCATTGAGTATGATGTTGACTGTTGGTTTGTTATATAAGGCTTTTATTATATTGAGGTATTATTCCTCTATTTCCATTTTGCTGAGGAATTTTACCAAGAAAATGTGTTGGATTTTTGTCAAAAGTTTTTCTGCATCAATTGATATGACTATGTGATTTTTATCTCTCAATTTGTTTATGTGATGTATCATGTTTATTGATTTGCGAATATTATACCATCTTTGCATCCCTGGATAAATCCTACTTGGTCATGGTGTATGATCTTTCTGATTTAATGCTTGATCTGATTTTCTAAAATTTTGTTGAGGATTTTGGCATCTATGTTCATGAGGGATATTGGCCTGTAATTCATTGTATTGTCTTTATCTGGTTTGGTCTTAGGGTAATGCTGTCTTCATAGATCAAGCTTAGAAGTGTTTCGTCCTCTTGAATATTTTGGAGTAGTCTGAGGAGGAACGGTTTTGGTTCTTCCTTGAATGTTTGGTAAAACTTTTCTGTGAAGCCATCTGGTCCTGGGCTTTTGTTTGCTGGGATCTTTTTGATGAGTGCTTCAATTTCCTTCACATTTATCAGGCTACTGAGCTGTTTAGATTCTTCCTTATTGAGTTTTGGAAGATTATATTTTTCTAGGAATATGTCCATTTCCTCTGGATTTTATCTTTTGATGGAATAGAGTTGTTCATGGCATTTTTAAACAATCCTTTGTATTTCTGTGGGGCCTGTTGTTATTTCACCACTTTAATTTCTGATGTTGTTTATTTGGGTCCTCTCTCTTTGCTTCTTTGTGAGCCTGGCTAGAGGCTCATCAACCTTGTTTATCCTTTCAAAGAACTAGCTCTTGGTTTCACTGATTTTTTTTTTTTGTCTCTATGTCATTTATTTCTGCCCTGATCTTTATTATCTCCTCTGCTCACTCTGGGATTTTCTGATTGCTCTCTTTCTAATTCTTTGAGTTGTAGTGTTTGATGATTTATTATAATTCTTTTCTTTCTTCTTTCTTTCTTCCTTCCTTCCTTCCTTCTTCATTCATTCTTTCTTTCTTCTTTTTTTAGGGAGACATGTAGAGCTATAAACTTCCGTCTCAGGATTGCTTTCATTCTGTCCCATAGATTTTGGATTGCTGTGTTTTTATTGTCATTCATTTCCAGGATGTTTTTAATTTCTTCTTTGATCTCATTGGTAACCCAATCATTGTTTAATAGCATGCTATTTAGATTCCAAGTGTTTAATTTTTGGATTGTTTTTATTGTAGTTTATTTTTAATATTATGCCATTGTGGTCTGAGAAGATGCTTGGTATGATTTCAATCTTCTTAAATTTGGGTAGACGTTGCTTGTGACCCAATATGTGGTCTATTTTTGAAAATGACCTATGTGCACTTGAGGAGAACATATATTTGGTGATTTTCGGGTGAAACGTTTTGAAGATGTCAATTAAGTCCATCTGATCTAGTGAGTCATTTAGGATTGCTGTTTCTTTGCTGATTTTTTGTCTAGAGGATTTATCCAGTGATGTGAGTGGTATAGTAAAGTCCCCTACTATGGCTGTATTGTTGTTGATCTCTCCCTTGATATCTTCCAGGAGGTTTTAAAATGTATTTGGGTGCTCCTGCATTGGATGCATATGTTTATCAGGGTTATATCCTCTTATTGTATTGATCTCTGTAGTATTATGAAGTAAACTTCCTTATTCCTTCTTATGGCCTTTACTTAGAGGTTTATTTTGTCAGATATGAGTATTGCTACCCCAGCATATTTTTCATTTCCATTTGCCCGAATGATATTTTTCCATCCCTTCACTTTCAGTCTGTGTGAGTCTCTTTCTCTGAGGTGGGTCTCTTATAGACATCATATACATGGGTCATGTTTTTTTTTTATCCATTCAGCCACTCATTGTTTTTTCATTGGAGTTATTAGTTCCTTTACATTTAAAGTTCTTATCGATAGTTACTTGTTTGTAGCTATTTTTATTTTTTGAGCCTGTATTCCTACTTTCCTTTCTATTTCTTTTTAAAATAGTCCCGTTATCATTTCTTACATTGCTGGCTTGGTAGTGATAAACTCACTTAGTTGTGTTTTTTTCTTTTGTCTTTTTTTTTTTTTTTTCCTGTGAAACTTCTTATTTCTTCTTCAATTTTGAATGATAGCCTTGCTACATAGAGTATTCCTGGATTCAGTCCCTTGCTTTGGATCACTTTGTAAATTTCCTTCTATTCCTTTCTAGTCTGATATGTTTCTGTTGAGAAGTCAGTTGATAATCTCATGGGAGATCCCTTGTACATAAATTTCTTTCTCTCTCTTGCAGCCTTTAAGATTCTCTCTTTGTCCTGAACATTTGTCATTGTAATTACTGTGTCTTGGTGTGGGTCTTTTTGGGTTCATCTTGTTTTGGACTCTCTGTGCTTGTGTGACTTTTTTCTTTCCTACATCAAGAAAGCTTTCTGACATTATTTCTTCAAATAGGTTTTCTAATCATTGTTCCCTTCCTGTCATTCTGGCACCCCTATTATTTATATGTTGCTTCATTTCTTGTTGTTCCAAAGCTCCCTTAAATTATCCTCCCATCTTTTCCTTTCCCCCCCCCCTCCAATTGCATTTCAGTTTGAGTGTGTTTTGCCTTTCTGTCTTCTAATTCACTTATTGGGTTCTTTGCTTCCCTGTTCTACTGCTGAAAATTTCCCTGGTGTTTTTTTTTTTTTAATTACAGCTATATCACTCTTTATTTCTTCTTGATTCATACATAAGTTGTTGATTTTTCACCCATCTGGTTTGAACTGTATGACCCTTTTCTGAATTCTTTTTCTGGCATATTGCATGCCTCTGATTCATGTAGATGTTTTTCTGGGGACTCTTCCTTTTCTTTCCTTTGGGTTTTTTTTTTTTTTTTGTCCCTCCATTTTTTTCCCTTTTACTGAAGGATCTAGATTTCAAGTCGTGCAGGGGCTGCTCCTTCAGCAGTAGTGGCTCCTCTGGTAGTGGCTGCTCCTCAGGCAGTCATGGCAGCAGCTGCTCCTCACTTGGTGGCAGCTCCTCTGGTGGGTGCTGTTCACAGCAATGGTGGCTCCTCTGGCTGGTGGGGGCAGGCTGTTCACGCAGGTGTTGCTCCTCAGATGGGGGTGGCTGCTGCTCCTTGGAGAGGGGTGAGCTTTGTGAAAAGCTGCTGCTCCTCTGATAGTTGGGGAGCACTTGCATAGCTGCTGCTCCTTGGATGGGGGGGAGGGCTGCTCCTGGGGCCGCTGATTTTCAGATGGAGGTTGGCTGGTAACGTGGTTTTGCTCCTCAGATGTGTGAAGGCTGTGTGCCTCTGCTGCTGCTCAAGCAGGGGCAAGTTGTGCGGGGCTGCTGCTTCTTGGACATGGGTGGGGTGCTTGTGTGGCTTCTACTCCTTGGACAGGGGTTGAATACTCATGAACTGATTATCCTTGGATGGGGGTTAGCTGCTCATGCGGCTACTATTCCTCAGACTGCTGTGGGCTGCATGAAGCTGCTGCTCTTCAGATGGGGGTGGGCTGCATGGGATTGCTCCTCCTCGACAGGTGTGGAGTGCTTGCACAGCTGCTGCTCTTTCAAAGAGGGAAGACTGCTCAAAAGGCTGCTTCTCCTCGTTCAGGGGTGGGCTGCATGCAAGACTGCTGTTCCTCAGATGGGAGGTGGGGCACTCACACACATACTGTTCCTTGGATGGAGGGCAAGCCACATGAGGCTGCTGCTCAGTGGCCTGCGATGCTCTGCTAGTGGGGCTGCTGCTCCTCGGATGGGAGTGGGCTGCTCAGATGGCAGCTACTAACATGGTCATAGTGCCTTTGGCTAACGCGTTGGGCTGGTCAGAAGGGAGCACGCTTCAGAACTCATAGGAGACCATGCCCAGGATGGCTGGAGTCTCAGTGATCATGGATGGCAGCTGAGGCAGCAGGTCCCAGTAGGGGTGGCTGTCGAGCCCTGGGTGTTATCTGAGGGCACCCTGGGTAGAGGTGAGGCTGGGCTCTCAGCCACAGCAGCTCTCCCCTTCAAAAAGGCAACATCTCTGCAGAAGAGCCGACCACTCCAAGACTGTTTGCAATGATAGCAGAGGCTGTCTGGTTAGGTGAGCCTGGTTGCCTGCCCCTGAAGGTCCTATAGGATCTAACTATGCCTCACTCACACACACATTCATACCCCACACCATGTCTACACACTCCTCTCTTGCTCCCTCACTCATTCATGCTCTCTCCCTCACTGCAACCTTCTTTCTACCTTGGTAGTTGAGTCTGGAGTGTTATTGACCCATTTATAGATGCTGTCTCCTCTCTGGGTGTCTGGTTATGTGGCTCACTGTCTACCACATTGACCAAACAGGACGAAATGCAACTCATGAAGATGTGACACAAAATGAACAAAACACAAATGTACTCACAACACTGATAACTCCGATATAAGTGACCACCAGAGAAAAGACCATTAGGGGAGAGAAAAGAGAGCACACATAGTATCAAAAATAAAAAAGAATAGTATGAGAGAAAAGAAAAATAAGAAAAATGAAGAAAAAGAAAAAAAAGAATATATATGAAAAGAAAACACCAGAGAACAAAAATATAAACCAAACACAAAATACCCAGGAAAGAGGTTGGGGTAAGAATCTTATATACAGAAAGTAAGGTTAAAAATTGGATGAATATGTGGAAGACCTCAGTTCAGTAAAGAGGAAGTAGAAACAGGATGAGTGGATACAAAAGAGAAAGAGAAGAAAAATAACAATAATAAATTTTAGAAATTAATTATAAAATAGAATAAAAAATAAAAAAATAGAATGATGAAAAAATGTGAAAAGATATAGAAAATAAAGAAATGATTGAAAAAAAGGAAAGTAAAGAAAAAAGAGATAACAAAATAATAATAAATAAATAAAAGAAATAAAAACAAAAAAGTGAAGTGTTCTTTCTGCCAATTAAGATTCCACTCTTCTGTACCATCTGCAGCTTCTTAGTTTCTGTTGCTGGGACTGAAGGCCTCTTTTTAGGCCAGTCCTTGTGGACTCTCAGGGACCTTTCAGATTTTTTTTTTTGTTTGTATCTTTTGTGCACTCAGGGTGTAGTCTGAGTGTGGCTGTATTGGTTGCCTGGAGACTGCAGGGAGGGGTTTTCTCTTCAGGAACAAATGGCTGACTAAGTCCTGCAAGTAAGGTATAACTCAGTGCCAGACTCAGATCCATCTCTCCCCTCTCCTCTCTGCTTCTAGACTCCACAAATCTGCACTTCCACCTGCACCTCAGCCATGGCTGAGTGTCTGTACTTGATTGGTCCTATGAACTAAGCTCAGTGAACAAAAGCAAAGACCAAAAATGAGAGGAAAGAGCTGCACCACTTCAAACCTCTCTCCTCCTAGCATGGTGTGGCCTGAGCAGCCTTTCGTGGTTGTGGATGCAGATCTAGAATCCCCTGCCACCATTCCTGTGGACCTCCTTTCCACACTCAGATTCTATGCTCTGTCTGTCCCTAAAGACTTGGCCTTGTTGCCATGTCATTTCCCTCTGAACCTCTGGGCTTGAAGGTCTCACAGTTCTTTCCAGCCCAGATCCTTGATTTTACTGTTCTCCAGGTGTCCTCTGCCCTTCCCAGCTATCTAATGTCTCACCAGCTGTGTCTACTTCACCAATTCAGGGGGGGATGTTATTTTATTTAGTTGCTTATTCTATTGAGAGAGCAGGGCGGGGTGAGGACAAACTCCTGACTCCACCGTGGGGCAGGGCAGAGTTATCCTCCATTTGTAACTGAACCCTAGCCCTCACCCAACCAATCAGGGTCAGCTGAAGCAGTGACATCACCACCGACCGGAGTAAAACCCCAGGGCTTGGCAAAGTTTGCTCTCTCTTCCACCATGCTGCTGGCGTGAGTGGAACAGAGCCCATGCTAGCATGGAAGAGGCTCTTTTGTCTATTGCATCGGATTCAGCTCCGTGGTGGTCCTTGGGGATCACAAAGTCTGGGCATAACAGATGGGGACTCGTCCAGGACCACAGGACCATGAGGAACCCCAATCTGGAGAGCCTGACTGATTGGGTAGGTGTGTGTTTGTCTGTGTCCTGTGTGAGCGCTCTGGAGGGACGTAAAACCCCTCGTGGAATTGGTGCCCGAATCCGTCTGATGGATGTCCCATAAGGCCACGGGCAGGAGGATTCAGAAGACGTTCTGACCTCCCTGGAGGGCCCCTCAGTCAGGAGAGATGTGGAATCCTTTCCTAGAGGGACTCTCATATGGGGAGAGGGATGGAAGCCTCTCCCAGGATGAGGTGAGCAGCGTGAGCCTTTGCCTCACCTGCAGAAAGTGACTGGAGCCTTTCCCAGGTCTGAGTTTGGTATGGGGGGGGGGGGGGTGACATGGCGCCCCAGGATGGAGCCAGTGAAGTGTGGCCGGCGTGGTGGTGCGGGGACCCCCTGGCAGCGTTGGGTCAGAGGGGGAGCTTCTGCGGTTCAGTCTGCGCGTTGGAGTGAGGCTGGGTAGTGGTGACCTCGCTCAGGGAGCAGGCACCTGGGTTAATTTTGCTGGCTGCCTGGAGAAGGGGAGGTGGAGCTGGGATGCCACTGGGGGACCTGTGCTTCCTCCTCAGGGGCCGCCTGAGCAGCGCAGCTGGTGCGGTGGCGGCAGCAGCCTCGCTCCGGGGCCTGGGTTGGCTTGGTGGCATCAGGTCCAGGAGAAGAGGCCTTCAGAGCGAATTTCTGTGCTCATGTAAAGGGAAAAGACTGGTTCAAAACGAGTGCGCATAGTTTTGGGCTGTGCTTAAACTCTTTTCTATGTACAGAATGAGTTTTAAAAATTGTGGAGGTTAACTGGGAGATAAATTAAAACTGGTTTCCCAAGTCATTGTAAGCAGCTTTTGAAATTTCCCACCCTCAGGCAGAAACTAGATGGTAAGGCTGGGAGTCTTCAGCTAAAGAATGTGTTCATTTGCATTTGAATGCTACTCCAGTGATCTGCAGGGAGTGGCAGGTGATTCTGTGGTGAAGTTGCCCAGATGGCCATGCTTACAATGTTTAGTCTTCCTTTGTCATTGGTATCAGCTAACTAGAGCCATATAGCTACTTATGATTGACCTATGAACAAAATTCATTTTTTCTGACATTGTCTTAAATCTTAGTAAACTGCCTCTGGTGCGGAGAGGTCTAGGGGAGGCCGGAGAGGGCAAGACTATTTGCTCTCCTGCAAAGAGATTATTCCGTGCTTTGTTTATATTTGACTTGCCAGCTTTAAAAGTTCAAAGTATAAATTAAATTAGGAAAAGTTAATTGCATTAACTAAATGCCTAGAATATGGCAGGCTGAACTGTATTACATGTTTTAAAAATAAGCAGTAATGATCAAAGATCTCAAGGATTGATTTATTCTCATTTGTCAGATGAGAAAGTATGTGATGCTTACACTTAAAAAAATTATTTTAAGTCAGTGATGCAGTGTTTTTTTTTTGTCAGTTTTTCTGAAGTGATGTTTTAATGTAATATATGAAACTTTTATATTTGATCTGTTTTGTTTTGCTTTATATGCCATTGTTGTCATTTGTAATCACATTGTAAGCTTGAATTTGGCCTTGTACCTGCATCTTGTATTTTGTAAACTTTGGAAGTCATTTTTTATTTCAGTCATGTCTGTCTACTTTATAGATTTAAGTAGACTTCATCACAAAGGTTTATAATTTATTTAGAATTGTGTTAAAACAATGTGAAAACAATTATTTGTATGATTTAACCCCCCGCAACTGCTTGGACAATTTTCACAGATGTTCTGTGGGTGGGTGAGTGGGGGAAGAAGAGGGGGGGGGGCGCTTAGAAATGCAGATAAATCTATATCTGTAGAAAAAAATGTGGCATTTTAAATTTCAAGCGGCTGGAGGCCTGGGATCAGGATACTGGACCTGCTCCCTCCTCCCTTACCTTTTCTTTAAAATTTGAGGCATGGTTATGTATTTTTGAAGGATATAGAAAGAAAGTTTAGAAGTTAATTTGAAATTTTAAAAGGCCAGAAACTAATAAGAAGGAATTAGTATGTTTATTCTAGAAAGCAGGGAGCCTCCTTGGACATCGAAGAAGGACTGTGGACCTCAGAAGGAACATGTACTGAGGGAACGCAGCTGCTGAACTGGACATTGGGTCTTTGAGGAGCTAAAGAAGGCTTTCGTCTCAGCACCTGCCCTAGCCTTGCCAGAGGTTGCGAAGCCCTTCCACCTCTATGTGAGTGAAGTAAGAGGCATTGCCAAAGGGGTTCTCACTCATACTCTAGGTCCCTGGAAGAGACCTGTTGCCTATCTGTCTAAGACACTGGACCCTGTGGCAGCAGGGTGGCCAGCGTGCTTCTAGGCAGTGGCCACCACAGCACTGCAGGTGAAGGAGGCAGATAAGTAGACTCTGGGCCAGGAGCTAACCTGGATGGGCCGAGCTTTTCTCCTGGACCAGCCCTATGTCTGGATTCATAAGACTCTGGCCATCAACTCTGCCAGCCTGCTTCCAGATGATGATGGAGGAACCCATTTATGACTGCACAGAGGTAACAGATGACAAGGTACTGTTCACAGATGGGAGCAGTTATGTTCAGGATGGGACCTGGTATGCAGGGGCAGTGGTAGTCACCCTGGACCACACCATTTGGGCACAGTTACAGAACTTTTGGCCTTAATCCAGGCCCTTTGATGGAGACACTGTGCCATCCACAGAGAAAAAGAGGGTTACCAACTGCAGCTGGAAGGAATCGGCTGAACAGAAGCAAGCCACTGAAGGACCAGATGGTTGGTGGACCCTCCAGATGACAAGACTGTTGGTCCCGAGGCTCTAGGTCAGAGTTACCCAGTGACACCAGGTTACCCACTTAAGTGTCACCAAGACTTCTGAGCCTCTGTGAGGCAGAGTTGCTAGAAGTACTGTCTGAGCACAGGTAAATGCTAAGCAAGGTAAGGGGGTCCCCCTGGGAATTCTGGTCCCAGGGAACTTCCCAAGGAGAGCATTGGTAGGTGGATTTCAGAGATTAAACCACCAGCATTAAGGTCTAATTTTTGTAGATACTTCAGATTAGGTTGAAGTATGTCCCACTAAGACAGAAACTGCCTCTATAGTAGTCAAGAGATTACTCCAGGAGATTATACCTAGATTTGGGCTGCCAGTATCAGATAACAACCCCACTTTTACAGCTAAGGTATCTCAAAGTATAGCTCTATCCTTAGGACAGGCAAAAGTGAGACTCTGGAAAAGGGGTTTAACTAAATGTGTCCTAGAATCGGTGAAAATTGGACCAACCCCCTGTCCTTCGGCCTCTTATGGGTCAGGTGTGCCCCTTACTGGGACAAGTTCCCCCTTTTTTTGGGGGGGGGGGTGGTCATGTATGGTAACCATTCCCTTGCTCAAGCCCTTACAGGCTCTGCAGTTTGCTTGTTCCAGATGCACTGCCAGTGCCCACTGCAGACCCTGTAGTCCAGGAACTCAAGGTGGGTAAAGAAATTCACTGCCCAAGGACTCAAAGGGACGCTACACTGTTATACTGAGCACGCCCACTGCTGTTGAAGTAGATGGCACCCAGACCTGACTACATGACTGCCAGATCCTGCATGGCCTAGATCCTGGCAACTAGTGGCCTCACTTGTGAGATCCCCAGCCTGGGCTCCACACAGGCCAGGAGGAAAACTGATGCCTGCAGTAGGGAAACTTTACTTCAGTGAGGACAATACTGATGGGAACTGTGGTACTAAGGGTCTTAGTAACTGTATTTGTTGTTTATGCTGAAAGGAAGTAGGCTAAGTCAATGATTTGACTCAGGCACATTAGACAAGGGGGGAATGAGAGGGCAGGGCAGGGTGAGGACAAACTCCTGACTCCACTGTGGGGCAAGGCGGAGTTATCCTCCATTTGTAACTAAACCTTAGCCCTCACCCAACCAATCAGGGTCAGCAGAAGCAGTGACATCACCACCAACTGGAGTAAAACCCCAGGGCTTGGCAAAGTTCGCTCTCTCTTCTGCCATGCTGCTGGCATGAGTGGGACAGAGCCCATGCTAGCATGGAAGAGGCTCTTTTGTTTATTGCATCAGACTCGGCTCCCTGGTGGTCCTTGGGGATCATGAAGTCTGGGCATAACACTATCTGCTCCAGGACAAGGCTCAGGACACATCAGTCTATTTTGCCACTATTTTGTCTCTCTCTCTTTTTAAAATTATAATTTATTAATTTATTTTAAATTTTGAGTCTGCTTAGCAGCCTCAGACCAAAGAAGTGGCCAGGGTCTCCTGATCTGTAGGAATCTTTGCTTGCCAAGCCTCATAAACTGTGTAGCACTCCAAAAAGGCTTCACAGGTCTTTCTGGGAGCTACTTCCATGGGAGAGCCAGTCCTGGGTGCTGAGGACCAGCTGCTGCTGCTGTTGCCTCCATGTCTACCTAGTAGTCACAGCCCCAGTCCTCATGCCCAAAGCCAGCTCACTGCATCCCATTCTCAGGGGATGGCTGGGCTGCCTCCACCATGCCATGGAACCCACGTGTGTCTATGATGAGCCTCAGAAATCTGGGAGCACTGTCCCCAGGCATGTCTCCCCAGTTGCTCCTGGCCACGCAGCACGCACTTTGCTTCTGCCGAGGTCCCAGTGTCCAGATGTTGCTGGCCCTTGTCACTGCTCAGAATGAAGATGTTCCATAGGAAGGCATTAGTGCTATGTGTGAGCCCTGCACAGCTGTTTGTGCTCACAATGCTTAACCACCTGGAATACAAGTGGCACAAGGAGCCACTACCTCAGATAAGTTTCTTATCTCTTCTTCATTTATCTCCTCTTCTAGAAACTTCTCTTGTTCTTTCATTTGGGGGTTGTTTCTATGTCTCCTCATTTGGCTGTCTGCATTTGTGACTATGAATTAGGTAGATCATCTATGCCCCTAAATCTCTAGTGTAGGACATTGTCAAACTATAGATCAGCCAAAGTCTCAAAGCCTCCAGGGACCACCTCTGCCTACAGATGATAGGATTCCAACTTGAATGGACCCAGGAAATTGTCCTAAGGTGTGGTGAGAATGTTTTGCAACAGGGTGAAGCAGAGGCTTTTGCCTGGAGGCTAATGGCTATTTTTAATCTCATAAATGGCCTCAGGGCAAGGTATTTTCCAATAGAGTGGCTCAACTGTCTTCCCCCAGGCAAGGCAAATGTATGTGTCAGAAAGATTTCCTCCACTGTGTGAGGGAATGACTCAGCACAGAAAACTGGGGATGTCTGACTTGTGAACTATAACCCCCATCCACCAATCATGGCTTCAGATCAAACAGTTTCAGCCCACTCTGCCCTCCCTCTGCCAGACCACAGGGTTGGTGGCCCCACAGGGAATTCTGTGCATTGGCCGTTTAAGAGGGTGTCTGAATTTTCAGTAGTCACCCCCTGGCAGACAGCAACCCTGCTGCTTTTCACAGCCAGATGTTATGTGAGTACCCTCTCAGTTGTAGTGCTCTCTGCTGGGGAGACCAGCTTGGGGTTTAGATCCCCAAGTTTTCATTGACAACTCCCCATAGCTGACATATCTTTCTGATCTTCAGTTGCTGTCTGTGGGTGCTTGGCCAGCCATTTCAAGCCTACACCCTCCTACCAGTCTCTATATGATCTCTACTTTCAGTCCTCAGATGTCATTATTCTCCTCTGTGAGTGTTCCCTTGATAATTTAGGAAGTTTTCCTATATTTTAGTTGAAATTCCAGTTTGTTCCTGCGAGCATGTACATGTAGCATCCATGTACTCTGCCTCCATTTTTGTTCTTTTGATCATTATTCAGTCTTGATTAGTTTCAGACTATTGACTCCAGAGTTGGGGGAGAGGTTTTCCAACAGGGTAGGGCAATTGCTTGCCCCCCCCTCCTCCCACATCAGGAAAAAGCTGCCTGGATGGTAAATGTCTACCTGAGAAAGATGTCCTCTGCAGTATGAGGGAATGATTCAGCACAGGAAACCAGGACAGCTGCCTTATGAGCTCTTATCCCAAACCTGGATTCTGTTCACAAGGCTATAGTCAACTCAGCCCTCCCCTTGGCAGAGCCCAAGGTGAGTGGCTTCACATAAAATTTTTCGTGTTGGTCCTATAATAGGATACCTGAATTTCCAGCTGCCTTTCCATGACAGAGAGAAAACCCACTGCTTTACACAACCAGTTGTTATGTGGGCATCTTTCTCAGTTCTGGTGCTGTGGGTGAGGGCCCCAGCTTGGGATTTAGACTCCAGAGTTCTCAGCTGAGGAACCCTCACAGCTGAAGTATCTTCAGTTTCAGTCTGTGGGAGCCACGCCAGCCTTCTCATGATTTCACACTTTCTATCAGGCTTGATGGAGTCTCCACTTTCCATCCTTGGTTATCAACATAGTCTCCAGCTAGTCAATAGTTGATTATTCAGGATGGTGTTTCTGTGTTTTTTAGTTGTACTTCCAGTTTGATCCTGAGAGAATGTCAGTGTATCTTCTACTTAATGCTGCCATTTTGAAATCTAAAGGTTATTATTATTATTATTACTATTATTATTATTATTTTACCAGACAGCCCACATAGTTTTCAGAAACCTCGGTTACACATAATTTCTTTCAGGAAATAATGAATGAATCTAAGGAGAATGTGGTCTTTTCTGGGAAGAGGGGTTAAGAACATGGTTCTCATTTTCAAGAGAAACAAGAAAGGTCTTAGGGGTAAACCATAGACCAAGCCAAACTCCAAAATCATCTTGGCATTACCAAAAAGTGAAATTCATCTCAGTGTTTTTACAAGAAGTATTAGGGGTATTTTCCAAGATAAAAAATTCCACTTTTGCGCAAATACGAGAGAATAGAAAAGTTTTATTGCAGTAACAATGAACAAACAATTGAAAGGGTGGGGGAAATTGTGTGGGGATGACCCAACTAGCAGTAAAGAATCAAGGTGTGGAGTGATGGCAGTGTGTTGGCAACAGTGGGTGTCACAAGAAAAGAACAGAACCAGTTATTCAGTAAAGTGGTTACATGCATGTTGCTCAAAGACTATCTACAGAAACATCTGGATGTACTGAACTTTATTTTCTTAGCTGTTGAATCTGTCTTTCACTCTTCCTGACATTTCACTTAGTTGAATTCTGAGAAATCTGTTTTTTAGACAAATCTTTTCTCTTCAGTGGGCAGATGATAAGAAACAATTTCAGTCTTTCCATAAGAATGTAATTCAATAAATTTATGGTCATTTAGATAGAATTCTATAAGCATCTCTAGCTATCCATTACCTAACGTAAATACTTGATTTACCTAACAACATAGATAAAGTGATCATTGTCATTCCAAAGGTAAAAGTATGAAGTAGAAGCCACAGGTGGAGATTGTGCACCAATCTAGAAAGAATTTAGAGGAGAAATGGTTACTAGCAATAAATACAAAAAGCTTGGAGTCATCATCTTTTGGTCTCATGCATTCCCCTTCTCTATTTCTGAGAAAGAGCTCAGTAGATAGGGGTTATCCACAATTTCTACTTTGAAGTTTTACAAATTGAGAATGTGTCTTTCCCTGTAGAATAAATGAAATATGTACTAATTGACAATAAGAAACGTTACTACACACCCAGTCCTGAGAGTGTGAGAAATAGAAACAGATTTTGAGGAATGAAAATATGGGGAAGGAACACTTGAAAATATGCAGGAAACATAGACAGATTTTCATTAAGCTTAATCTTCCTTGAACAGAAATGAGAAAAAAAGCAAAGTAAACTCCAATGCTCTCAATATTATGTCAAGCATCTTTTTCTGACTTTCCACTTCACCTCTGGCATTTTGCTGCCTTAAAACACAGCGACTCTCTCTTTCTGCCAATTCCATCTCCATTTCTACTTTTCTCTTTTCTTGCTCCAGTTTATCCTCCAGCTTTCTGATTTTCTCTTCATACTCTGCAATTAACTGCCTCTTCTCTCTCTCCAGCTCTGCTCTAAATTGTTCCTGTATCATTTGAATTTGTTTCTGAATCTCCACCTCAGATTTTTGGTACATCTTATTAGTATAGCATTCCCCCTGGTTCCCCATCACTATGAACTAGACCAATCCCAGCAGCTGTGTCCTCTGAGCCTCCTGTTCAGCCCCTGTCGCCTTATTGTTAAATTCACAGTGATGATCCTTGAACTGCTCCATCAAATCTTGAATGCCTTGTGGAGCTTCCTTTAAGTAATCATGGAACTCCATGCCTTCCAATTTATCTTTCTGGGTGAATAAGAGAAAAATGTATCTCCTAGCTTTGGGTCCAAACATTCGTAGCATATTCTCCACATCCCTTTGTTCTTCCTTTGAGTACCAGCCCAGTGGGACCACCAGGATCACAGCGTGAGGCCCAGGGGAGTTCAAAAGGATGCAATTAGCAATCTCCCTTTGTGTGTCAGCATCCTATACCTTGGTGTCAAAAATGCCATGTGTATCCACAACAACAATTTCTCTCCCATTCCATGTGCTGCTGTCTTTCTGATGGATTTTGCTGCCATTCCTGAATAAAATGCTTTCTTTCCAAGGATGCTCTTCCCGGTGGCACTTTTTCCTGCTCCAGTCTTACCCACTAAGACAAGTCGCAGTTGTGAATCTCTGGGATTGTGGTTTCCAAACCCTGGGACATCAGGAATCAAAACCATAGCATTAAGATTGACTTCCAACATTTCCCACTGCAAGTGCCTCACCCACTGGTTTTTCTCTATTGTCCACTAGTGTCCTGTCAGTGAGCCACCTCTTCACTCATAGGTGGTCTGTAGAACCCATGGGCCTCACCTCCCTACTGCAGGAATTGGGTGCCGGAAGCCAGTTCCAGTATGTCATAAATGCAAGAGTTTTATCAAAGATTGATGGAACTTGGAGACTCAACAAGTGCTGAGTCACATATATTATAGCCTGTTGGGAATGGCTAAAGGCATTTCCACAAATCTGAAAAGGATGCATTAAATTGATTGTTTACTGCCAGACTTCTAAGGGCATCTTAATCTACATGTTATTCCCTACTCCTGGCTAAACACCTGAACAGCTGGAGGTAACTCTCCAATTCTGACAATGGATTCTGAATGAAACCCTACCCTTGGATGTATGTATACATCTCCACCTTGCCATAGGGCAAGTTCTCCTGAGACAAGGAGAACTTGGTTTCTTCAGCCAAGCTCCTCTGCCTCCCCTCTTTCCCCACAAATGCCTTTCAAAATTATGTTTTGTCTCTGGACTCATTATTAATTTATCCACAACCCTTTCTCCAGGTTTCCAGAACCCTTCCAAATGCCAGATCAAGACCACCGACATTATTTGGGGAATGCTCATAACTTCTCAGGAGTCTCTTGGGCTTTTCTCTCTGACCTTTGGAGAATTCTGAGCTGCTGGTAGTAACTGTTCCTCATAAGGTAAAATATAGAAAGTAACACAAAATCTGACTTTGGGACATCACAATGGAAGGTCTCCTTCCCCCAATTTATATCTAAAAATGGGACATTTATTTTTTCCATCAAAAATCCAGGTAGGTGGGTGAGTCAAGCCATCCCACCCTTGCAGGGGAAAAAATGGCACATTTGGAGAAAGGCAAAGTATTTATTTATATTTTACGTATGCAGCCATCTCTCAGGGATTCAGAAGCAAAGGAGAATAGAATACCGTACTTTTAAATTATTCCCTTAATGAGGAAATCTAATGAAGTTTCCTATCTTAAATTAATATTTATAAGACTTCTAACCAGAAAGTAGTGACAGTTCTCTGGAATTACTCTAAACTCCATTGATACATAAATAATAGTAATAACAACTCATACAGAGTAGTATTGGTATACACTTTTTTAGTTTCACTTTGTTAAACATGTCTATTTCTTAGGTCACCTGGAAGTTAATAACAGAATAGCATAGCCTATCACCTGAATGTTTAGAGATCACTATGTTAAATCATCTTCATATTTCTTTCCATCTTTCTAGTCAGTAATTACCTGCTTATCTCTTTCATGTGTTTATAAAGTTGAAGTCATCAGGATTTGTTGAGCATAGACCAGGACCATAGAGGTCAAGTGACAAGCACATCTGAGAACCTGTTTCTCCCTACAGGAAGAGTCTGTCAGTATAGCCTCTGAATAAGACTGATTCCTGTAGGAGGAATCCTGTTTTACAACCACCTGTCTCTGCTTTGAGTTGATGCATACATCACCAAAGTGACAATATTGCTGACATAATTGTAAACTTCATTTTCTTTTTCAGAGATATCATCACCATTTACCCAGTTTCTCAAACTAAACTAGGAATCTCCCTAGAATCCTCTATTCCCCTTATTTTCCAGACCTGACCCATTGGCAAGTTCTCCTGGCTCCATCCACAAATCTGACCACTTCTCTCCATTTTGAAAACCATCAAACTAGCCCAAACTACCGTCACCTTCCATGAGTCAGCAACCCCCTAACCTATGTCTTTATTTCCATTATTCCCTCTTTTTCTATTCGGTACATTGGAGTGATTTTTTAAAAAAAATATAAATCAAACTAAGATAGATTAGAAAAACCATTCCTAAGGCAGAGTATCCTGCTTTTGAAAACCAGAATTCTGGGGTGATAGAAGTATATTTCCAGAACCTGAGAGCCATAGCTATATGATGGTTAAAATGAAGATAAAATGCAGATGGGAGTTCAAAGTATTATTTAGTTAGCACCACAGTGTAAGACTCCAACTGAAGGCTATCTGGAGGCCATTAGTTGGTCATTCAGAGACAAGTAGGAAAATCATGGGAGATAAAAATGAAAAGTCATCAAAGGCCAGTTCCAACACTGCAACCTTTTGTCAGTTTGTGTGATAGACTGAAATATAACCATGAAATAATCTCATTTCTGTACAGCTGCCTCTTTATCATGTTGATCTCCAGGGCCTCCCACAGGACTCTGAGTCTGTTTCTTCACCCCTTGCATCTGGGTGGTCCCTGTGACTTGCTCTAAATAATAGAGCAGTAAACTCATGATGCTAGTAGACTCTAAACTTGCTGATGCACTGTGGCTCCCTGTCTCTTGCTCTTCAGAACCCTGCAACTGATTGATGATGATGGGCAAAAAGACTGGTTATCCCTATCATCCTAGCCTGCCCAAGAGTCTTCTAACTACCAGATATGGCCATGGAGCTATCCATTTCATAAGTTTCCAGTTGCTGCATCCCCAGTAGGGGGTGTGCAAGAGGCAGCTGGTCAATGTTTCTCTCTCATTGACGTTTCTAGCTCTCTATCTCTCTCCCTTCCTCTTTGTAAAAAATCAATAAAATATATATTTTTTAAAAACATTTCCAGTTGCTGGATCTTGAGAGTATTATGTTAAGCAAAATAAGTCAGATGAACAAAGTACAAGAACTAAATTATTTCACTCACATATAGAATATAATATAGAAAACAATAAGGGAACAAAGAAACTCATAGTTGCAAGCAACAATATGGTAGTTACCAGAAGGAATGAGGGGAGGGAAGATGTTAAAGAGGTAAAGATAGTAAGTAAAATATATGGTAATGGAAGGAGACAAAATTTTGGGTGGTGAGTAGAGAAAGTAATACACAAATGACATATTATAAAATTTTATACCTGAAACTTACATAAAGTTATTAAACAATGTTACATCAATAAATTTTATCTAAAGAACTAGAAGCCCAGTGCACAAAATTCATCCAAGGGACTGTTTGTGCCTCAGTCCAGCCTGCAACCTCTTTGGGACTCCTTGCCAGACTGATCACCCCCTGCTGGCCTGGTCTCTCCCAACTGCCCTCCTCAGAAGCCTGATATCCCACAACTGCCCTCCCATGCAGGCCTGGTCCTCCCAACTGCCCTTATCTATAGGCCTGTTCCCCTACTACTGTCATCCCTTGCTGGCCTGGTCTCTGCCAACTACCATCCTCTGCCAGCCTGGTTACCCCACTGCCCTCCTCTGCTGGCCTGATCATCCTCAACTGCCCTGCTCTACAGGTCTGGTCACCTCAAACTGCCCTCCTCTGCTGGCTTGGTCACCCCTAACTGTCCTTCCCTGCTGGCCTGGTCATCTCCAACTATCCTTTGCTGCAAACCTGGGTTCCCCCCAAAAGTCCTTCCCTGCAGGCTAGGTCCCTCCACTCTGCCTTCCCCTGCTGGCCTGGTCACACCTACTTCCCTCCTAAGCTGACCTGGTCACTCCCCACTGCCATCTTCTGTTTGCCTGGTCACCCCTAACTGCCCTCCCCTGCTGGCCTGATTGGCCCCAACTGTCCTTCCCTGGAGGCCATCTTGTGTTAGGCATCTTGTGCCCATAGGGGAGCAGCTATCTTTGACCACATGGGGGCAGACATCTTGAGTGTTAGAGTGACAGGCAATTTGCATATTACTCTTTTATTAGCTAGAATGATTATCCAGTTGTGTACTTAATCACCAGCTTACTCTGGTGCATAAGCATGTCTGGCTGAGATGAGCCCAATTTTGCAAATCCAAGGACTGCCCAGCTATATACCAAATTGATTGCTAAAGAAATAGTTGAGGTGTTAGGGAACTAAATTGTGGTGTGGTGTAGTGTGGTGCCAAATCAACAAAAGTTCTACTGATATAGTTGATTTCTGTAGATAAGGGAGTAAAAAGAGGATGTGTGAGCAACTGAGTTAGCCAGTCTATTGAATTTGTTGGTAGCGAGGCCTCCAGAAGCCTGGGAATTTGCCGGAACCTGCTGGCAACGAACAGTACCTGAATGAGGGGGTGAGGATAAGAAAAAGACAGACAAGAACAGATGGGGTCGGGAGGGCTCAGACCCGAGGTCTGCTGCCCCGAATTTTATTTTTCCAAACTTTAAATACAATTCTGAAGGAGGAAATATTTATTTCAATCATGCAAGTGGCCGTTTCTGCTAACATAATGAGTTCCTGTACAGATAAGTTCCTTCAGCACCTGACCTTTTACAACCACCTAACCTTTTACAACCACCTATCTTCCTCTTAACTGGCAGCTCCTTCTGCGTTAGCAGGCTCCTATCAATTGTTTTATCCTAAAGCAAAGACATCTGCAGTTAGCAGCATTACTAGGTGTAGTAATAATTTTCCACTTAGTTTAATGGAAAGGGGGTCAAATGGAGAGCTGTTTCCTACATCCATGCCTGCATTCAGGCATATAGGACCCCTGCATTCAGGGCAGCTCCCCACAAGAATTAAGAGACCTGAATAAATAAATTCCTCTCATGTTCCTCCTTCTCAGTCCTCTCTCAGGGTGAAGAGAGTGATAGAAAAACAGCTAGAGAGGCTACCACTGGCCCTTCTGATGTGTCCATATCATAGGATTTAGGGAATAAGAAACCTCATCAGCCTGGGATCAATCAGGATACTTTAACCTCTCTTCCTTTAGAGCAGTGTTCTCAACCTTCCTAATGCTATGGCCCTTTAATACAGTTCATCATATTGTGGTGACCCCTAACAATAAAACTATTTTTGTTGCTACTTCATAACTGTAATTTTACTACTGTTATGAATCATAATGTAAATATCTGTGTTTTTCGATGGTCTTAGGTGACCCCTGTTAAAGGAGTCTCAACCCAAAGGTTATGGTTTGGGGTCACCATAATAATTTTATGGTTTGGGGTCACCATAACATGATGAACTGTATTAAAGAGCTGCGGCATTAGAAAGGTTGAGAACCACCGCTCTAGAGTTTATCCAGTTCATGAGGAGACAGTGCAGAAGACTGTGAGAAAGCAAGAGCTGAGTCAATTAAGAGAAATTATAAAATAAGTTTGGAAATATTTTGTTTGTTTTTGCTCAGATGGAGATTAGCAAAGAGGACAGGAGATCTCACTGCCAGGTTCCCTCCATCCCATCTGGCCTGGGGAACTCAAGCACCCTCTCACCATGGCCGGTCCTGGGTTCACTGAAGTTGGAAGGAGTAATGTCCAATTGAGCTGCCATCGTGGTTTAAATTTCTGTAGATAAGAAACAGAATTCATTTTAGGGAAATGGAGAGTAACTGAAAACCATAACCTCACGCAGCCAACAGTTTTTTTAAATTTTATTTTCCATAAACTTGCTACTTGACTTCACCTTCCCTATTTCCCAACATTTCTCACCTCCCCATTGTCAGTTTCATTTTCACTTGTTGCTTCTTCTCTACACAAACATATTTTATGTGCTTTCTCAGCTCTGGTTCTGGGTGCCCTGCCCCATCCATTCAGTAAATTATTGCTTTGAATACCATTTGTATGTCCTTATAGCCCAGACCCTCCTCAGAATTTTGAAATTTTATATCCCATTCAACTTCTCCATTGGGCAAATTATGGGCATCTCAAACAGAACTTTACAAAAATAGAGCCTTTGACCATCTCCCAACCCCAAACTCCAGACTATGTAAATGATTATACTCCCATTTAGGTAGATGCCATCATCATTCAGCCAGTGGCTGCTACAGAATCGTAGAGTTATCTGCATCTCCTCTTTCCTCACTTGCTCACCAGTCTACCATCAACTCCTATGGATTCTACCTCCAAAACATGCAAAATGATCCATTTTCCCCACTTCATGATAAGCTAAGCCACTTTTATTTGTTTGCCATGATTAAAACTCCTAACCAATCATTTCATCTCCAATTCTTTTTCTCCTCTATAATCAAGTCCTACTTTAAAACTAAATTTTATTTTTTTTTTCCCTTCAATGATTCTTCCCCCAACACCATCACCAAAAACAACTTGCCATTTGCTCTAATTGCATTCCCAAGGGTTCCTACAGAACACATACTATAAAAGAAGCTGTTTTTTTTTTTTTTTTTTTTTTTCTATGCCCCTTTAGGTTCTGAGCTTTGTGATGATGATAGGACCAACTGTATCTTGCATTTCTCTTATTACCTGGAACAAACACAATACTGTACATAGAGGGGTTCTCAATAACTATTTGTTAAACAAATAAATTCATCAAAAATATTTCTGATTCTTACTTCCTTTCAGATCTTTATGTCCAGCATACATCTCTGAAAAATATTATACTCTCCTTATTTATCAATGTTTAGAGTCATACAAATATGTTATTACATTTTAAATACCTTTTATCCTTGCTACCTAAAAACATTTAGCAATGGGGAAATCTGTTTGAGAAACTCACATTGGAGCAGAGTATGCCTGCAACAGGCCGAAAATGTTAATTGTTAAGGACAGGTTCATCTCATCACAAGCCATAAAATATATGAGAAATAAAATATACTTGAAATACTATGAGAAAGGCAAACTCCTTTCTAAAAAAGAGTTATGTCTTTTCTCTTAAGAATAGGGAATAGCCGAAATTAGTTTGGCTCAGTAGATAGAGCATCGGCCTGCAGACTGAAAGGTCTCAGGTTCGATTCTGGTCAAGGGCATGTAACTTGGTTGTGGGCACATCCCCAGTAGGGGATGTGCAAGAGGCAGCTGATCAATGATTCTCTTTCATCAGTGTTTCTAGCTCTCTATCCCTCTCTCTTCCTATTTGTAAAAAATCAATGAAATATATTTAAAAAAAGAATAGGGAATAGAAAACAACTTCCTGTAAACTGGGAAGAGAATTCACAGAATTTATACATATCAGCTTCTGTCACAAAATCTATGTTGGTGATGGGATTCAAAGGAGGGATACACTGAGCTATGTTTATTATACTTCCTAGTACTCTTCACCCACCAGCTGCCCTCAGAGCTAATTCTGTCTGCTCATGCTACTCTATCCCTGAAAGCTTCAAATTAATTTAGAAATCCTATAGGTGGTGAAAGGAATTGCTGGTACTTGTACAAATATTCTCTGACCAGCTATGAGGAAGTATGGGACTTAGTTGAAAAGTCTTAGCCCTGGATGTTTATTGGAATCTTTATGCTTAGTCTTCAGATGTCCTTGCTTAAAGGACACTGCAGAGGCATGTGTCTTTTCAAGTATGCTTACCTTACTGATAGTATCTAAGAGTTAATTTTAGCTCAAGTTGTTGTTACAATAAAAATCTAAGGAGGCAGGTGAAAGGGGCTGTTTGGTCCCTATAGTCAAGCAGTCCTTTGTGGTGGGCATCTTTTCTGTTTTCCCCATCCTACATGGAAAAACAACCGGTTCCTGAATGGAGGAGCTGGGGATGAAGAAATTAGAGAAAGAGACAAGAGGCAGAAATAGATTCATAAAGCTGGGCGCTAGGTGGGTGCCATCTCTCTGATGGAAAAACAGTCACTCTCACCACAGACAACACAGCATGTTTATTGGTTTCCAAAGGAGATTTTAAGGTCAAAAGGAGTTTCGGGTGTGCCTAGACCCTATTCACCAAGATCTTGGTAAGCTACTCATTTTTTTGGTATAAGATTTAGTATATCAAGATCTGGGTAAGTCAAGGTCCTATTTATTCCTCATTCCAAGCACATGGATAAAGATAAGAAATCAGTACTGATAACAGGATTCTGCCAGTGCCCTTGGGCTCAGCTGATAAGAATGAAAAGAATGTCCATGTGCCTTCTCAGGCTGCTCTCTACAGTTTTTAGCCCTTTTTTCTTTCTTTCTTTCTTTCTTTCTTTCTTTCTTTCTTTCTTTCTTTCTTTCTTTCTTTCTTTCTTTCTTTCTTTCTTTCTTTCTTTCTTTCTTTCTTTCTTTCCTTCCTTCCTTCCTTCCTTCCTTCCTTCCTTCCTTCTTTCTCTTTCTTTCTTTCTTTCTTTTTACATTATTTTTTATTAAATTATTATCTGTGTACATATTTTAACATTGCCCCCCCCTCCCATACATACCCCTCCCTCCCCAGAGTTTTGTGTCCATTGGTTGTACTTATATGCATGTATACAAGTCCTTCGGTTGATCTATTATCTCCCCCAGATCTCCCTACCCTCCCAGCTGTAATTTGACAGTCTGCTTGTTGCTTTACTGTCTCTATATCTATCTTTTGGTTCATCAGTTTATAATGTTCTTTATTATCCATAAGTGAGTGAGGTCATGTGGTGTTTCTCTTTCATTGATTGGCTTATTTCACTCAGCATGATGTTCTCCAATTCCATCCAGGTTGCTGCCAAATGATGAGAATTCCTTCTATTTTATGGCAGCATAGTATTCCATTGTGTAGATGTACCACAGTTCTTTGATCCAATCATCTGCTGATGGGCACCTAGGCTGTTTCCAAATTCTAGCTATTATAGATTGTGCTGCTATGAACATAGGGATACATGTATCCTTTCTGATTGGTGTTTCTAGTTTCTTGGGATATATTCCTAGGAGTGGGATTACTGGGTCAAATGGGAGTTCCATTTTCAGTTTTTTGAGGAAATTCCACACTGTTCTCCACAGTAGTTGCACCAGTCTGCATTCCCACCAGCAGTACACTAGGGTTCCTTTTTCTCCACAACCTCACCAACACTTGTCATTTGTTGTTTTGTTGTTGTTGGCCATTCTGACAGGTCTTAGCCCTCTCTTTCACAGAAATGTGTATCTGAGTCATCATTCTTCCATTGCTCAGGGTCTGCTGCCCAGCCCCAGCAAACAGCAGTCTCTGAAAGAGGAACTAATTTGAAGGGCTAAGCCTTTATAATGAATTACAGCCTAAAATCAGCAAAGGCAGAAAACAGAAAGCAATGGGAAGCATATGCTGAACACAAGTTTGCTGGGAGGTTTATGATATAAATCCAGGGAAAGGTTCCTTCTGCCACAAATCCAACATTTTCCTCCCTTTCCCCACAACACACACACAAACACCCTTATTCCTTTACCTGGAAAACCTATGTCTTCCTCCCTTTTCTAACTTTGAAGGCAAAGTTAAGCTGTAGAAATGTAGAGTTAGGGAATGACCTGGGGACAAGCTGCCTTGCTGGGAACAGGAATGTGAAACTGTTCTCAGCCAGAGGCATAATTGCTGCATATCAAGGAGCCCAGATCCCTTTGAAATTCCCTAGCAGCTTTGTTCCCCCCTTCCCCCTCCATGTGTGACCCCTACCCGATGTGTGGTTTTTTGCCTTTAAAAGCTTGTATCCTTCCCTTGCCCGGGGCTCCAGTTGGCAGTCTCAACTGAGCTGCCCGCTGTGAGACCGAGCGCTGCGCCCGAGTAAAGCCTCTTGCGTTTGCATCAAGAGCCGTGTCCAGTGTCTGACTTGGGGTCGTCGTCCCTTTCCGCGGACTAAGGCCGAGTCGGGCCTAACATCCTGGGGGCTCGTCCGGGATCGGGGCGACCACCCCTCAGGTACCTGAACCGGTCTTGGAGGTAAGAAAAGGGGGCCCCCCTGTGTGAATGCGAGTGAGTGAATACTGTGAATATTGTTGGTGTCTAAAGTGTTCTGGTTCTGGTTTGGCGGGGAGACTCCTCTCGTGAGAGACGGACTCCTCCGGTTGTTGGTGTCTAAAGTGTTCTGGTTCTGGTTTGGCGGGGAGACTCCTCTCGTGAGAGACGGACTCCTCCGGTTCCAAAGCGGTGGAATCGGATAAAACTGCCACCCTGGGGGACGCCCCAGGGACAGGAGATGATCAGGAAGGGCTGATAATCTCCTATTCGGTTCGGTCAGGCATTTGTTTGTTTGGAAGAGAGGGCGATCGGCACGATCCGCCCCGGTCTCTGACGGTGTGGAAGAAATACCTTCCGTTTTGTGTCTCGTGTGTCTTCTTAATTGTCTTAATTTTAACTCTACATATAACGAACATGGGACAAGGGAAGAGTACGCCTCTGTCCCTGACCCTGGCTAATTGGGGAGACGTGAAGGGTCGTGCATACGACCTTTCAGTGAATGTCAAGAAGGGCCCTTGGCAGACGTTCTGTACCGCGGAGTGGCCCTCTCTTAATGTCGGCTGGCCTTATGAGGGTACTTTCGATCTTGATATCATCTTTGCCGTTAAGTCCATTGTCTTTCAGCCTGGTCGGGGCTCACATCCCGATCAACAGCCTTATATTATTGTCTGGCAGGACCTGGCTCAGAATCCTCCCCGCTGGTTGCGACCCTGGCTCCCCAAACAAGGACAGGGCCCCCGAATTCTGACCCTTCAGCCTCCACAGGAACCGGCAAAGAAGCCGCTGACGGACCCGCAGGCGGACCTTCTCCTTCTCGACTCACCACCACCGCCTTATGCGACTCCCCCGCTCGCTCCCCAACCTGTTCCTGTGCCTGTCCCTGGTGTTCCACCTGGTCCACCTGCTCCTGTTCAGCCTTCTGCGCCTGCCCTCCCTCTCGACCCGCTGTCAGGACCTTCACGGGGGACGCGGAGCCGACGGGGGCAGCCTCCTTCCCCTGACTCTACTATCGCTTGTCCCCTGCGTGCTTATGGATCCTGCCTCCAGTGCCAGATGATGGGGGCTCGGCGCCCCTCCAACCCCTCCAGTATTGGCCCTTCTCCTCCGCTGACCTCTATAATTGGAAGACTAATCATCCTCCTTTTTCAGAGGACCCCCAGAAGCTCACTGCCCTGGTGGAGTCTCTCATGTTTTCCCATCAGCCCACTTGGGATGACTGCCAGCAGCTCCTCCAGACTCTCTTCACCACTGAAGAGAGGGAGCGGATCCTCCTTGAGGCTCGGAAGCATGCTCCTGGTCCTGATGGACGCCCCACCCAGCTCCCTCACCTGATGGACGCTGCTTTTCCCTTAACTCGACCTGACTGGGATTTCAACACGGCAGAAGGTAGGGAGCGACTGACAGTCTACCGCCAGACTCTAGTGGCCGGCCTCAGGGGAGCCGCACGGCGGCCCACTAATTTGGCTAAGGTAAGGGAGGTTCTTCAGGGTCCTACTGAGCCCCCCTCTGTCTTTCTCGAGCGCTTGATGGAGGCATTCAGGAGGTACACCCCATTTGATCCGGCATCAGAAGAGCAGAGGGGTTCAGTAGCTATGGCCTTCATAGGGCAGTCTGCTCTAGATATTAAAAGAAAGTTACAGCGGATTGAGGGATTACAGGACTTCACCTTACAGGACCTCGTTAAAGAGGCGGAGAAGGTATATCATAAAAGGGAAACAGAGGAGGAGAAAGAGCAGAGGAAAGAGAAGGAAAGGGAGGAAAGAGAACTTAAACGGGAGAAGAGGCAAGAAAAGAACCTCACTCGCATCTTGGCAACAGTAGTAGGTGAAAAGAAACCAGAAGGAAAAGGGAGAGGTAGGCAGGCTAACCTGGGCGATTGGCTCCCTCTTGATAAAGACCAATGTGCCTACTGCAAAGAAAAAGGGCACTGGAAAAGAGAGTGCCCAAGGAGACAGAGGAAGGAGAAGGAGGCCAGGCCGATTCTGGCCCTCCACGAGGATAGTGACTGAGGAGGACGGGGCTCGGAACCCCTCCCTGAGCCCAGGGTAACCATCCACGTGGAGGGGAGACCAGTGGAGTTTTTGGTGGACACTGGAGCTCAATACTCTGTCTTGAAGACTCCGCTAGGGCCAATATCTAAGAAAACCTCTTGGGTCATTGGGGCTACCGGCAATGAGCAATACCCCTGGACCACCAAGCGGACAGTAGACCTTGGGACTGGGATAGTTACCCACTCTTTCCTCGTGATCCCCGAGTGCCCAGCCCCGCTTTTGGGGAGAGATTTACTGACCAAAATGGGGGCTCAGATCACCTTCACCCCGAAGGGGCCAACCATAGAGCAGGCTGGGACGGGGACGGTTACCCTCCTCACCCTCCACCTCGAGGATGAACATAGGCTGTTCGAATCCAAGGCTTCAGCGGAGTTTTCGGAGGATTTAGCCAGATGGGTGAACCGAGTCCCGGGAGCCTGGGCAGAGACCGCCGGCATGGGGAAGGCCACCCAGCAACCCCCAGTGGTGGTTGAGCTGAAAGCATCAGCCACCCCTATGGCCGTGCGGCAGTACCCCTTACCCAAGGCAGCTTGGGAAGGGATTAAGCCCCACATCCAGCGGCTCCTGGACAAGGGAATTCTAGTACGGTGCCATTCACCTTGGAATACTCCACTCCTCCCGGTAAGGAAGCCCGGAACTGCAGACTATCGCCCTGTTCAGGATTTGAGGGAGGTCAATAAGAGGGTACAGGACATCCACCCCATGGTACCCAACCCTTATAACCTCCTGAGCACTCTGCCGCCCACCCACACCTGGTACTCAGTGCTAGACTTGAAGGATGCCTTCTTCTGCCTCCAACTACACCCGAGCAGCCAGGGGATTTTCGCATTTGAGTGGAGGGACCCTGATACGGGGTCCACAGGGCAATTAACTTGGACCAGACTCCCACAGGGATTCAAGAATTCACCCACCATCTTTGATGAAGCTCTTCATAAAGACTTGGCCCCCTTCCGAGCGGAGCACCCTGAGATCACCCTCCTCCAGTACGTCGACGACCTCTTGGTAGCAGGGGCCACGGAGGAAAAATGCAGGGCAGGCACTGAAGCCCTCCTTCAAGAGCTTGCCCACCTCGGGTACCGAGTGTCTGCCAAGAAAGCCCAGCTTTGTCAACGAAAGGTGACGTACTTGGGGTATGCTATTGAGGGAGGGCAGAGGTGGCTGACGGAGGCGAGGAAAAGGACTGTGACTCAGATCCCACAGCCACAGACCCCCCGTCAGGTTCGGGAGTTCTTGGGCACTGCTGGTTTTTGTAGACTTTGGATCCCTGGGTTCGCTACCCTGGCTGAGCCCCTCTACCCCCTCACCAAGCAGGGGAACCCGTTTGAATGGGGCCCGGACCAGCAGGAAGCTTTTGACAACATCAAGAAAGCCCTTCTTTCTGCCCCGGCGTTGGCCCTCCCCGATGTCACCAAGCCCTTCACCCTCTACATAGACGAGAGGAAGGGGATTGCCAGGGGGGTTCTAACGCAGACCTTGGGGCCCTGGAAGAGACCAGTGGCCTACTTGTCCAAAAGACTGGATGCAGTGGCACGAGGGTGGCCGGCATGCCTCCGTGCTATAGCAGCCACAGCCCTGCTAGTCAGAGATGCTGATAAACTCACATTGGGGCAGAACCTGACTGTGATAGCGCCCCACACCCTGGAAAGCATCATCCGGCAACCTCCGGACAGGTGGATGTCAAATGCTAGAATGACCCACTACCAGAGTCTCTTACTGGACGAAGGAAGGGTCCAATTCGGGGCTCCCGTGACTCTGAACCCAGCATCCCTACTGCCCGAGGCGGACTCAGAGCAAAGGGAGGTCCTGCACTCCTGTCAGAAGATCCTGGCCGAGGAGACTGGAGCTCGGCGGGACCTCAGAGATACCCCCCTTCCCGGGTCCCCTCTCACCTGGTTCACAGATGGCAGCAGCTATCTCTCGGACGGGAAGAGGAGGGCAGGAGCCGCGGTAGTCAGCGCAACTGAAGTAATCTGGTCCAGCAGCTTGCCTGAAGGCACCTCTGCACAAAAGGCAGAACTGATAGCTCTAACACAGGCTCTTCGGCTGGCTGAGGGAAAACGGGTCAATATCTATACAGACAGCAGGTACGCCTTTGCAACTGCTCATGTACATGGGGCCATCTACAGGCAGAGAGGACTCCTCACCTCGGCTGGAAGGGAGATTAAGAATAAGCCTGAGATTCTCTCCCTCCTAGAAGCTATCCATGCCCCGAAGGAGGTTGCCATCATCCACTGCCCAGGGCATCAGAAAGGGACTTCGGAAGTGGCTGAGGGAAACAGAAAGGCAGACGCTGAGGCAAGGCAGGCAGCCTTAGGGCTAAATATCCTGCCCCTGGCTAAAGTCCCCTTGGATCCTCCTAAGACCTTCTCTTACTCCCCAGAAGAGGAGGGAGAGATGGCCAAAAAACCTGGCAAATACATCAAGGATAAGCATGGACTATGGAGGGTTAAGGCAGAAAGGAAAATAGTGGTTCCAGAGAGCATGGCAAAGGTATACCTACAACAGCTACATCGCCTCACCCATTTGGGCCCAAGGCACCTCAGCACCACCTGCCGAGCCCTGGAGTACTCCATCCGAAAGCTCACCTCCCTGGCTGAAAGGACTGTTGCCAGCTGCAAAGCATGTCAGCTGGTAAACTCTTACCCCTCACAGGTCTCTCGAGGAAAGAGAGAAAGAGGAAATCGGCCTGGAAGTTTTTGGGAGGTCGATTTCACAGAAGTCAAGCCAGCCCGATACGGATACAGGTACCTTTTAGTTTTTATAGACACTTTTTCAGGATGGGTTGAGGCCTTCCCAACCAAGAACGAGACAGCAACCACCGTGGCCAAGAAGATCATAGAGGACATCTTCCCCCGGTTCGGAGTACCAGAGGTAATTGGTTCAGACAATGGGCCAGCATTCATCGCCCAGGTAAGTCAGGGAATTGCCAAGGTGTTGGGGACCAAATGGAAATTACATTGTTCATACAGGCCCCAAAGCTCAGGACAGGTAGAGAGAATGAATAGAACCTTAAAAGAGGCTATGACAAAATTATCCTTAGAGACTGGCGTAACAGACTGGACAGTCCTCCTTCCCTTTGCCTTATTCCGAGCCCGGAATACACCTGGGCCCTTGGGGTTGACTCCTTTTGAGATACTCCTCGGGGCCCCGCCTCCGCTCACCACCGACCCCTGGACCATGCAAACAGAGACTCATGTTCCTCAATCCCTGCTTGCCAGGTTGAAGGCGTTGGAGACAGTCCAAAAGGACGTGTGGGCCCCTTTGGCAGCCGCCTACGCCCCTGGAGAACTCAAAGTCCCGCATCAGTTCCAGGTCGGGGACTTTGTCTACATCCGACGCCATCGGACCGCTAACCTGGAACCTCGGTGGAAGGGACCTCACCTCGTGCTCTTGACAACACCCACTGCCCTCAAGGTTGACGGCATCGCCTCCTGGATCCACGCATCACACGCAAAACCAGCACCTCCGCCTGATGATGAATGGACAGTGGAAACGGCTGAGAATCCCCTCAAACTCCGCATCCGCCGGCGTCCTGCTCCTTCTGGCCCTCCTCCCGATAAGTAGCTCTCGGGCCCCCAGTAACCCCCATTCCCCCAAGAAACTGACTTGGCAGGTTCTGTCAGGAACTAGGGAGGTGGTGTATCAAGTCACTGATATAAGACCCCCTGGGACCTGGTGGCCGTCATTGACTCCCGATATCTGTGCCTTAGCAGTGGGGAACCGGAACTGGGAGATAGGGAAGAAACACAGAAGTATCACCCTCCTACAGAGTAGAGCAGGCACGGGCATAACCTATGACCTCCGCCCAGCTTGGAGAGGGCCACGAAGTAAGCTGAAAGGTATCCACTGTAATAACCAGGAGCGTAGGCAAGAACTGCAGACCTTCCCCTTCTATGTTTGCCCAGAGCCCACCAGTAGGCCTAAAGAGCAGAAGCAGACCCTCGCCCAGAGTTGTGGGGGCCCTTATGATGATTATTACTGCCGAATTTGGGGCTGTGAGACAACAGGAACTGGGGGGTGGATACGTACACCCGGATGGGAACTCATCCAGGTAAAAAGAAATGTGACTAAAACTCATCAATATACGGGATGGATAAATCCCCTCAATATCACTTTCACACTAGAGGGAAGAAAGAAATCTATCCTCCACAAATGGTTAGCTGGCATGTGGTGGGGGCTCAGGCTCTACAAATCCGGGGAGGACGATGGGGTCCTTTTTAGTATCCGACTAAGGGAGGAACCAATAGACCCCCCTGAGCCCCTGGGCCCAGGACTTGTCTTTCCCCCTGTTTCAGTCCAAGATTCGCGGCACCCCCTACCAAAGCCACGGGTGGTACCCACGACCCCGAAGGCGGCACCCACTTCCCCGTCCTCCCCCGGGGTCTCGGGGACCAGACAGGCTAGCACCCAGAAGCAGAAGCTGATGGGAGGACCCTCAGCCCTTATTCAGGGGACCTTCAGCACCCTGAACCAGAGCAACCCGGCCTTGACAGAGGCCTGCTGGTTATGTGTTTCAGCTAGCCCTCCTTACTATGAGGGAGTAGCCTTCCTCGGAAATCACAGTAACATCACAGACCCGACCCAGTGTCCTTGGGGGGAGCACCGAAAGCTCACCCTACCTGAGGTATCAGGGCAGGGCCTCTATATTGGAAAAGTTCCCAAAGGCTGGAAAAAGAATTGTAACCAAACTCTTGAGGCCCTCCCGCGAGGCGACTACTACCTGAAACCTCCGACAGAAGGGTGGTGGGTATGCAATACCGGAATTTCCCCTTGCTTATCAGGACTGGTCTTCAATAATTCTGGTGAATTCTGCATAATGGTTCAGATTATACCCCGGGTCCTATACTATCAGGCAGCTGTCTTTGAAGAAGAGTTTGACTCACACCCAAGCCCACTCAGGAGAAAGAGGGAGCTAGTCTCCCTCACACTAGCTACTCTTCTGGGGCTGGGAGTGGCAGCTGGGGTAGGGACGGGGACAGCTGCTCTAATCCAGGCCCCCAAGTATTCAGAGGAACTGAAAATAGCAATTGATGAAGACCTCAAGAGTATAGAGCACTCCATAACTAAGTTGGAAGAATCCCTTACCTCTCTCTCTGAGATGGTTCTCCAGAACAGAAGGGGCTTAGATCTATTATTCTTGAAGGAAGGGGGGCTCTGTGCTGCACTGAAGGAACAATGTTGCTTCTATATAGACCACTCTGGAGTAGTCAAGGATTCCATGGCCAAGCTGAGAGAGAGGCTAGAGAAAAGAGCCAGAGATCGGGAGAGCCAACAAGGATGGTTTGAAAATTGGTTTAGTCACTCCCCTTGGTTGACTACCCTAGTTTCCTCTCTTATAGGGCCATTAATAATTCTGCTTCTACTCCTCACCCTAGGGCCCTGTATTATAAACCGGTTGGTATCCTTCGTTCGGGACCGGGTGAGTGCAGTACAGGTCTTAATGTTACAGCAAAGGTACCAACCATTAAGTCAACAAGGGGAGACAGGGTTCTGAGTTCCAAGATTGAAACATAGCCCTGAGAAGAGGAGGGAATGTAGAAATGTAGAGTTAGGGAATGACCTGGGGACAAGCTGCCTTGCTGGGAACAGGAATGTGAAACTGTTCTCAGCCAGAGGCATAATTGCTGCATATCAAGGAGCCCAGATCCCTTTGAAATTCCCTAGCAGCTTTGTTCCCCCCTTCCCCCTCCATGTGTGACCCCTACCCGATGTGTGGTTTTTTGCCTTTAAAAGCTTGTATCCTTCCCTTGCCCGGGGCTCCAGTTGGCAGTCTCAACTGAGCTGCCCGCTGTGAGACCGAGCGCTGCGCCCGAGTAAAGCCTCTTGCGTTTGCATCAAGAGCCGTGTCCAGTGTCTGACTTGGGGTCGTCGTCCCTTTCCGCGGACTAAGGCCGAGTCGGGCCTAACAAAGCAAAGACATTGAGGGGAAGGAGGGAAAAGGAAGTTAGGGAAGGAGCTGCTCCAACTTGCTCTTGTAAGAGACAGGCCCACTTTATCATTAAAACATGGCTGAGGAATGTCTGCCCATGGGCCCATGGAATCATTTGGTCTAATCCTTCCATGGCATTAGGGGTGAGTTAATTAGATATTTCACCAAAAAATAGCAGACTAATTTATAAGTTGATAATTTTGTATGGCCCATGATTGATGTTATAAATATGTACATGGTACTTGGCAGATTCATTACCCCTGATACAAAACAACCTTTTGCCTTTTGTTGACCTGCCTCTGTGCTTATTGCTGGTAGAAGCTAGCCTCGGTGTACAGCTTGGCCCCTTTCACACACATCCAGGCCCAAAAGAGCAGCCACAGACTGTGAATCCCTTTGCAGCTACAAACTGGTAGCTTAGGGTTAGTCACAGGCAGGTCCTACATCAGATTGCCTTCCAATAGACTCCAGAAGCAACACACCTATGGGTTCAGACCACATAAGAGCGTGACCCAATTAGCTCCACAATTAACACACCTAAAAGGAGAACTTGGGAGACAGCAGATATTACTGGAGCAAATTCTGCTTCCCAAAGTTAGCTCCATCACAATAGCTCATACACTGTGATTGTGGTTGATCCCCAATGAGCCTGAGGATCAACCACACTCAAGCAAGACTCCACTACAAGGCAGGCTCACATATTCTACATATGGAAGATCTAGCTCAGATGTTCAGGAAGACTCTGCCACTAAATCCCAGAACACATCTAATACGTAAGTTCACCATACCAAGACTGGGAGACAAAGATCTACCTAATACACAGACTCAAATACAGAGGGGAAGTCAAAGCCAGGAAACAAAGAAACATGCCCCAAACAAAAGAACAGGAGAAATAACCAGAAAAAAAAATGAAATGGAGGCAAGCCAGGCACCAGATACAGAGTTCAAAACAATGGTTATAAAGGTGCTCAAGGAATTAGTGAGAACTTCAACAAAGAAATAGCAAATATAAAAATGGCATAGAACTCTGCCATTGGCCCACACAGCAAAGGTTAGTGAGTGTGATTCATGTTCAAGGGCACATACCTGTGTTCTGTTTAATCCCTGGCTCCAGTGGAGGGATGTGAGTGAAGCAACCAATCCATGTTTTTCTCTCCTGTTTATTGTTTGTCTCCTTTCTTTCTTTCTTTCTTTCTTTCTTTCTTTCTTTCTTTCTTTCTTTCTTTCTTTCTTTCTTTCTTTCTTTTCTTCTTCTTCTTCTTCTTCTTCTTCTTCTTCTTCTTCTTCTTCTTCTTCTTCTTCTTCTTCTTCTTCTCCCTTTTCCTCTCCCTCTCCCTCTCCCTCTCCCTCTCCCTCTCCCTCTCCCTCTCCCTCTCCCTCTCCCTCTCTATCTATCATCTATCTACCTCTCTCCCTCCCTTCCACTCTCTACAGAAGATCAATGGAAAAAGTATACTTCAGAAGAAAAACAATGGAAACAGAATAGGCAGTGTCCAGAGCCTTATTCCAGAGCAGATAGAAGGAACATTTAAATTAAATAACATCCACTTGGAATGGGTGAAAGCTGATGAGACAACTCACAGCCTGGAAGGGCAGAGGATGCCTGGAGAACAGAAGGATTGGGGATTTGGGCTGGAGAAAGTCGTGATACCATGGAGCTAAGGGAGTCAGAAGGAAGCTGCATGGCACCAAGTCCACATCACTTAGTGACAGCATAACATCCATCTGTGGAAAGGAAGTCCACAGAGGTGCTGGAGGAAGTTAATTCTAGATCTAAGTCCACAGCCACGAGAGGCTGAGTCCAGAGGGGCATCCTGAAGAACTGCCCAAGCCATGCATTGCTGGGGGAAGAAAAACTAGCAGATGTGTGGCTGGTTTGCCTCTGTTTAGTCTTTGCATTTATTCACTAAACCAAATTCATAGGACCTTTCAAATACAAACACTCACCCATGACTGATGTGCAGGTGAAGGTGTGGAGTTGTGGAGTCTGAGGAGAGTGGGTCAGGGAGATGACTGGGAGTCTGGCTCTGGGACATTCCTGACTCTATGGACCTAAGCAGCCATTTTTCTCCTGAAAAGCCAGTTCCTCTCAGCAGTCTCAAAAAAAAAGCTAATAGAGCCTACAAAACTACATCCTGAGTAGTACAAAAGACACAAAAAATTTTTACTATATCTGAAGAGCCCTCAGGGACTAGGTTCAAGGGAGGCTGTTCAATCCCAGAAAGCAATGCAGCAACCTCCCAACCTGTAGCCCTGTCATAAACAAGTGATTGAAAGATTAAGATTGACCGGAGAAAGACAGGCTAAAGGGGCAGATTGGTCCTGCCTGCTTGCAGTCAAGACTATGGAGATACACACAGAGTAGTGGTGGATCTCTTGGAACACCAGCATGGTACTGACTACATAACAGGAAACTGAGAAGTAGCAGATACAACAGAAGAGTATGCTCTTAAAACAGCCCTCATGGGCATTAAAACTTGGCTGAAATTAATAACTTTTCACTTTTAAATTTTATTTTTTTATCTTTTATTTAATTTATTTATTTTTTGTTTTTATTTAATTTTTTCAAATTATATTTTCTTCATTCTATTTTTATTTTTCACTAGGGGCCCAGTGCACAAATTTGTGCACCTTGAAGGGAACGGTGGGCTGTGAGTCTGCAGTAGGCACAGGAGTGGGTCTCAGCCTATTCTCCATATCCTGGCCCAGCCCCTCCTCCTGCAGCCCTGGTCCCCTGTCTGCCAGCAGCCCCGCTCTCACCCACTGAAAGTGTGTAGCAATTTGGGCCAGTGCCAGCAGCAGGTGTGTGTGGGGCTGTTGCCGGCAGTGGATGTAAAAGAAGGCTACTGGCCCTGATCTCACCTCAGGAGCAGGGGGAGGTAGAGAAGTCATGAGGGGCGATTGGGGCTGGCAGCTACCGCTTGCACCTGCGGATGGTGCCAAGCGATCGGGCCTGGCACAGAGTGTGGCTAGTGCTGGCATCTGAAGCAGGCAGGCAAAGTGGTTAGGGGTGAACAGGCAGGCAGGCAGGAGAAAGGTTAGAAGCCACTGGTCCCAGATTGTGAGAGGGATTTTGATTGCTAGTCAGATATCCTCTTAGGGGTTCACCATTGCAAGAAGGTGCAGAGGGCCCCCACTTGTGCACAAATTTTGTGCACCAGGCCTCTAGTATTACCTAATAATAGAGAAACATGTAAAGTGACTGTACCTTTGTTACACCCACAGCCAATCAGAGTGAGTATGTAAATTAACCCAACAAAAATGGTTGTTAATTTGCACACATAAATTGAGCCTGCGATCGGAGGTGGGGGGGGGTGAGGAACCCCTTCCCAAGACTAAAGCCTGGGGTGAAGGCTTTTGGTGGGAAGAGGCTGAGTTTGGGATTGGAGGGAAGGGGAAAATATCAATGGAAACATATCCTCAGGTGAGAATAAAAAGAAAAATAAAGAAATGTCATATCCTATGAAAGACACATTTTTAAAATGTTTAAAGAAAGTTGCCATTTTTTCATGGTGAAGGGACTAGAGAATGTAACTTGTATTAGAAAAATACCTTGGTGGCTGTGGTGACTGGCAGTGGCTGTAGCAGCGGGATGATGGGCTGGAGCCTTCCCCTGATTAGCCCAGTTGCCTCAAGCAAAAGGAGGCCAGACTGTGGCTTAGGTCTGCTCCCAATGGGGAGCAGGCTTAAGCCATCAGTAGAACATCCACCGAGGGCTCCCAATATGTGAGAGAGGGCAGGCTGGGTTGAGCGATCCCTTTACAGTGTACGAATTTCATGCACTGGGCCCCTAGTTTATATATATAAATAAAAGGCTACTATGCCAAGTGTCCCCTTGGGTGTTTCACCAACAGAGAGTTCCATTGCTTGCTATGACACGCCCTGATCACAGGGTGTAATGTGGAACAAAGAAGGCCCTGGCCGGCAGCCCGTAGCCACTGAGTCCCTACCCATGTATGAATTTTGTTCAATGGTTCTCTAGTCATTAATAAATCAATAAAAAGCAAGTGTTGGTGAGAATGTGAAGAAAAGGGAACTCTCATCAACTGTTGGTGTGAATGTACTTTGTGAATGTAGATTAGTCCAACCTCTATGGAAAACAGTTCAGATGGTCCTCAAAAAAACTGAAAATGAAACTGCCTTTTGACCCATTGATTCTATTTCTGGGTATATATGTGAAGAAACACAAAACACTAATGCAAAAGAACATATTCACCACTATGCTCATTGCAGCATTATTTACAGTAGCCAAGATATGGAAGCAAGCCAAGTGCCTATCAATAGATGAGTGGATAAAAGCTTGATACATATATACAGTGGAATAATACTTGTCCATAATGAACTAAATGTTATCATTTGAAGCATCATGAATGGACCTTGAGGGTATTATGCTAAGTAAAATAAGTTAATCAGTGAAAGACAAATACCACTTTATTTCACTAACGATTAATATAAATGAAAAAAAAACACACAAAAACAAACCCACAGAAACAGACTTGTGGATTCAATGCAGATCAAATGTTGCCAGAGGGAGATGAGGATTGGGGGACTAGCTGAAAAAGCTGAAGGCTTTGAGAAGTACAAATTGGTAGTTACAAAATATTCACAAAATGTAAAGTACAGCATAGGAAATATAGTCAATGATAGTGTAATAACTATGTATGGTGCTAGGTGGGTACAGGAAATATCAGGGAGAATACATTGTAAATTGATTGCCTAACTAATATGCTGTACAGCTAAAATCAATACAAAATAATATTGAATATAACTTGTATTAGAAAAAGTGAGAAAAGAATTTAAACCACACACAAACACAAAATCATTCACAAGTTTTATATAGTACAGCATAAGGAACATAATTAATAGATGAGAGGATCAAAGCTGTTTCACAATACTTAGTGTAAAAACTAAATATGGTGGCCAGTTGGTACTTGAATTATTGGGGGTATCATTTTATAAATTATATCACTGTCTAACTAATATACTATATACCTGAAACTAATATAAAATAATATGAATATTAACTATAATAGAAAAATATTAAAGATATTTAGAATTTATATTGATTCTTGGAACTCAGACAATCTGAAGTATTGGTAAAAAAACAAAAACAGTGAATTGAAAAACAAATATTTCTTTTTTAACCCCAAATCTACTTATATAGTACTAAATAAAGGAGCAGTGTTGAAAAATGACTTGGACTTTTAAAACAAGGGTATATTTCACAGACTAAAAAAATGTGCATATGGTACCAATCTAACACAAACCCAGAAAATAAAAGAGAATGAAGCATATCTCATTTTTTTTATAAGGTCAGACATACCACAGAGTCAAACCAGATGCAGACATTACAAGAAAAGAGAACTATAGCCCAATATCCTTAATGAAAATAGACACAAAAATATTTTTTAAGATATTAGCAAATGAAACCCAACACTGCACATAAAACTACTATATTATGACTGAGTTGGATTAATCTTATCTGTCCAAAGTTTGTTTAACATCTATACATGTTAAATCCTAAGGGGCCAAACAATTGAATGACTGAACTACTGAACAACCAGACACTATGATGTGCACTGACCACCAGTTGGCAGATGCTCAATGCAAGAGCTGCCCATGCTGGTCAGTACACTCCCATAGTGGGAGTGCTGCTGAGTTGACCCATGAGTGCCAGAGGCAGGGCTCACAGATGGTGAGTGCAGCTGAGGCAGCATGAGCTTCTCCTGATTGGGACTGACTGGGAGTGAGCCCATGGCAGGTGCAGAGGGGCTGGGATAAGTGGGAGTGGCAGGCAGGAGCAGCAGGAATCATTGGACTGCCTGTTTTGGCCCAATTCCTGCAGGCCACATTGAGGGAGCCCACTGGTGCCCGAATCCATGCACTGGATAATAAGCATTACTAACCATCAACAGATTGCAAAAAATATATAATTATTTCAACCATTCCAGAAAAAGAATTTGATAAAATATAAGAACTAATCATAATTAAAATCTCTTAGCAAACTAAGAATAGAAAGGAACTTCCTCCACCTGATTCAGGACACCTAAGGGGGGGGAAATAAATGATTTCTACCATCATAATTAACAGCAACAGGTTAATGGTTTTAGATTTAATATTAGGCATCAGGCAAGAATGTCAGTTCTCACTACTTCTCTTCAATATTATCCCAGAGACTCAAGCCATTGCAGTAGGACAAGAGATAGAACAAAGTAAAACTCTTTATTTGCAGATGACATGATAATGTGTATAGAAAATGTTAATGACTATAAAAAAACCAGTAGATAAGAGAATTTACACAATTGCAGGATACAAGGTCAATATCAACATTACATTTTTTAAATAATACAATTTAAAATAAAAAAAGTTAAGTTTAAGAAAGGATGTACATAAGTATACATTGAAAATTGTATAGGAAACCAACATCTAAGTAAATGTAATGTTTGTGGATTGAAAGATTCAATATTTAAAGTGGCAATTCTCTCCTAATTGATCTATGAATTCTAAGAATTGATCTATGAAAACTAAGTATGGTGTCTGGTGGGTACTATAATCTCAAACAAAATCCTAACTGAATTTTTGAAAGAAATTATTGAGCAAAATTTTAAACTTGCAAGAAAAGGCAGAAGACATGGAATAACCAGAACAATTTTTTTTAAAAGGAAAAGCATTATGGAGGACTTACAGTACTTGATATCAAGACTTACTATAAAGGCATATTAATCTAGATAATGTTATAGGGGTGTAAAAACAATGCAGAGATCAATAGAATAGAATACAGGATCCCAAAACACATCTATATTTGAATCATCAAGTGACTTTTCAATAAAGGTGCCAAAGCAATATAACTGAGAAGAGACAGTTGTTTCAAGAAATTGTGTTGAAATAGCAAGATATTTGTGTAATGAGCAAAATATTTTAATGAAAAGAAGACATGTAAGTGACGAATAAGCACTTTAATAAATGCTCAACTTTTCTAATTTTGGTGAAATGCACAGGAAAGCCATAACAAGCTACCACTACACACCCATTAAAAGTACTAAAGTTATAAACACTGACAAGATCAATGTTGGCAAGGATATGCTCTCATAGATTGCAAACAGGCATAGAAAAAGCTACCAAGATGGTGACATAAGTAAATTCAGATACTTGCCACCTCCCACAAACACATAAAAATTACAACTAAAATATAAAACAACTACCATTCAGAACTGCTTGAATGCTTACTGAATGGAAGTCCTTCGACCAGAGAAGTAAAGAGGAAAGCACATTGAGACTGATAGGAGAGGTGGAAGTGGGCTGGTCCGACAAACATGTGGGCCCCTTTTTTAATCTAAAGAGGTATCACCACTGCAGAGCCTCCCTCCTTCCCCCCACACCCACATGAGCAGCAACGGGTCCCAGTCACAAACCAGACACTCAGCCTAGGGTTTCAAAGCTAGGAAGAGAAGTCCCCATCATTTTGGGCTCTAAAATCCAGCAGGGATTGCAGCTGAGTGATGTGGAGACTGCTGGAGACCCAGGTGTTGCTCTTACAGGGCCAGTGCACAAACTTACTCAGACTCCATCCCTCAGGCTTCAGACTTTACTAAAATAATTGAAATAAGCAGCAACTTTAGGCATCAGCATGTCCTAAACCTTCAAAAAAAAAAAAAAAAAAAAGCCCTAAGAATAAGCACTAGTACCAGAATGCTTTACTGCTTTACTTCACAGCTGGGCCTTGTCTGGGCACTTCACAAGTCTAATACAGGTAGCAGCATCTATAGTCTTCTCTGTAGTTCCTGTTGGGTGGCCACAGAGCCAGTGTACCTGGTGGACAACCTCAGACCATACCAGATTACAGCTTGACACATCCACAAGTGACATACACAAGGGGCAGACTCAGTGAGCACTACAGCCCCACTGAAGCAAATTTCATTTCATAGGGGTGTCTCCACTGTATTCACAGCTGGTCCTCAATCCAATTGGCTTGGAGATCAATTACTCCCAGTTATAGCAACAGCATTCAAGGTTCAACTTAAGACTGTACACACAGCCTACACAGCTGCATACTTAGAGTATCAAGTTCAAGAGGCTGTGGAGGTTGAGCCACTGGGCCCCACAGTATAACTACTTCACAAGGTCACAGTACAAATTCCAAGAGACATAGCAACTCTACGTACTAAAATAAATAAACAAAGGGAAGAAACAGTCAAAATGTAGAGATAAAGAAACATGTCACAAGTGAAAGAAATGGAAGCAAGCAAACTACTCAATACAGAGTTTAAAACCATGGTTATAAGGTTACTCAAAGATCCTCATGAGAACTTCAAGAGACTTAGTGACACTTTCAAGGATCTTAGTAAGAAATCAGAGACATGAAAAAGGACAAGTCAGAAATTAAGCATGCACTAACTATTATAAAGCAAAATTTACAGGGATTTGACAGTAGAGTAAAGGATTCTAAGAATGAAATAAATAATTTGGAATATGAAGAAGCAAAAAACACCCAATCAAAAGAGAGAGAGGGACAGGGAGAGAGAGAGAGAGAGAGAGAGAGAGAGAGAGAGTGAGAGAGCGAAAACAATAGTGTAAGGAACCACAGTTACAACTTCAGACAACATCACATTATGGGAGTGCCAGAAGGAAAAGACAAAGCAAGATATTTAAAACCTATTGGAAGATAATGACAAAATACTACCCTTACCTGGTGAGAGAAATAGACTTACAAGTCCAGGAAGCACAGAGAGTCCCAAACAGGCCCATACAAAAATACATAATAATTAAAATGCCATAGATGAAAGATAAAGATAGAATCTTAAAAGTAGCAAAAGAAAAACAGTTAGTTACCTACAATGGAGCACCCAAAAGATTGTCATCTGACTTCTCAACAGAAACTTTGGCAGGCCAGAAGAGAGTGGCAAGAAATATTCAGTGATGAATAGGAAGGACCTACAACCAAAATCACTCAGCAAAGCTATCATTTAGAATTGAGGGTCAGACACAGAGCTTCACAAACAACAACAGCAACAAAATAAGCTAAAGGAGTTCATCACCAGTAAACCAGTATTACATGATTTGTTGAAGGGTATGAAGAAGAAGAAAAATATAAAAATATGAACATAAAAATGGCAATATCTATTAATTGAATCTATGAATAAAATAAATGAACAATAAATCTAATGAATAAAATAAACTGATAAATAAAATAGAATCAGAAGCTTGGAAACATGTACTAGACTGAGAAATCTCAGAGGGAAGGGAGGAGGTGGAGTAGGAAGAGGTTAATTTAATATCTTGCATGCATATATGGACACAGACAAAAGAATTGTGAAGACCTCGGGTAGGGCAGGAACCAGGTAGAAAGGGGGAAAATGGAGGCAAAAAGGGAAACATTTGTAATACCTCAACAATAAAGATTTTAACAAAAAAATAAATAAATAAATCTACCACCTTTGGGTTGGGGGTGAGGAATAGATAGTATCTCATAAAATAAAACAAGCAAACAAGAAAATCCCAATTCTGGGATTTTCTTAAGAAAAATAAATAGATAGACTTGTATGTGAATTATAGTATTTATAATAGTTATGAATTATAATATTCATAATAGTTCACACAGGAAGCACCCAAATATTCTTCAATTGGTGAATTAAACAAATTCTGGTATATCCATACTGTTGTGGGTAAAATTGTGCCCCCTAAAAAGCGATTTTAAAGTTTTAAAACATGAAACCTCAGAATGTGTTCTTATTTAAAAATTAGAGGCATGCCGGGGGGCGAGGGGGGGGTCCCCTCAGCCCAGCCTGCACTCTCTTTAATCTGGGTCCTTTCAGAGGATGTCAGCCCTAAACTGGCAGTCACATATTCTTCTCATCTAGGACCATTGACTCCTAACTGCTCCCCTGCCTGCCTGCTTAATCGGCCCTAACTGCCCCCCTCTGGTGGCATGATCACCACCAAACCCACCCACCCCCCCCCCCCCATGGCCTAGTTACATCCAACTGCTGCTGGAAAATAAATCAGTTTCACTAAAAAAGAGATGTTGGCAGGAAGCCAGGAAGGCTGGTCAACAACCTTAATTGAGACATTGTTAGCTGAAGCAGCCTCCACCTTTTTTGTCCCATGTAAGTTTCTGTTATTTCCTGCCTAAGGGCTACATGTAAATTTCTGTTTATGTTGCCTAAGATGTTTTTCCCAAAGCCTCAATAAAAGGGGATGGTAGGGCCAGAGCAGGAGTAGTTCTCCACTAGAGTTGGACTACCGCCTGGCCCTCCATATCGCCAAGTTGAATTTCTTTAAGTCTCAAGTCTCTTCATTTGTGTGTGGCCCTTCTCCAGAACCTGACCCTGAATTGGAGCTCTTTCTACGCGGGCCGTGAAAGAGATTCCTACAAACTGCCCCCCCTCCCTTCTGGCCAGGTCACCCCCAAATGCCCCATATGGCCTGGTCACCCCATGCAGCCTGTTGCTCGGTCTTTTGGTTGCCCCTCACTAACCCCCCTGCAGGCCTTGTGACCCCACACAGCCTGTTCGGTTGCGATGGTCGCTTAGGCTTTTATCTAGATAGGTTCTTTGGAGGTATAACTTGTTCAGATGGGGTCATACTGGAGCTGGGTTGTTCCTTAGTCTAATTTGATTGGTGTCCTTACAAGAAGAGAATCTCATGTGATAATGGAGGCAGAGACCTGAGTGATGAATACAAAGTTAATGAGCACCAAAGATTACTGGTAACACCATAAGCTAAAAAAAAAAAAAAAAAAAAAAAGTTAAGAATTAATTCTCTCCTAGAGCCCACAGTGATTGCATGGCCAAGAAGACACCCTGACTTCAGACTTCTAAACTCCAGAACTGTGAGATAATAAGTTTCAGTTGTCACACAATTTATGGCAGTTTGTTATAGCAGTGCTAGGATACCAATACACATACTATGAAATTCTAGTCAGCAAAGAAAGAGAACAAAATAAAGTACATGTCCAGCATGGATGAATTTTAACAGAAATGTAAGTAAAACTCATAGAGTATAAATGACTGCTTCTTTTACATTACAATAATATGAAATTCTAGTAAAGAAAAAACTATAGTGAGGATTATTTGCTCATTTTTCCCCAGAAAAATGAGCAAATAATTGTCACACTTGTATGGAAACACAAAAAACTCCAAGTTACCAAAGCAATCTTGAAATAGAAAAAAGCTAGAGGCATCATTCCACCTGATTTTAAACTTTATTACAAAACAATGATATTTTAAACAGTATTATACTGGCATAGAGACAGATACATATAGATCATTGAAACAAAATAGCCCAGACACAAATCTGCTCATATATGGCCAATTAATTTATGATAAAGGAGACAAGAATATACAATAGGAAAACAACAATCTCTTCAATAACAGAAATTGAGAAAACTGGACAGTCACACGGAAAAAAATAGAAGTTGACCACTGTTTTACACCAGATACAAAAATTAATCACAATGAATTAAAGACTTGAAAAACATAAACCTGACAATAAACCTCTTATATAAAGACAATAGAGGCTCTATGCATGAAATTCATACATGAGGGGTGAGGGGATGTCCCTTAGCCCAGCCTGCACCCTCTCTAATCTGGGATCACCTGCCTGCCAGCCGGATTGCCCCTAACCTCTTCTGCCTGCCAGCTTGATCACCCCTTAACCATCCCACTGCCAACCTGATCCATGCCTAACTGCTCCCCTGGCCACCCAATTGCCCCTAACAGCCCTACCATGCCAGCTAAGTCACCCCTAACTGTCCTCCTCTGCAGGTCTGATTGCCCACAACTGCCTTTCTCTGCTGGCCTGGTAACCCCTAACTGCCCTCCCTTGCCAACTTGGTTGCCCTTAACTGCCCTTTTCTCTTGAATTGGTTGCCCCCAACTGTCCTCCCCTGCAGGCCTGATAACCACCAACTGCCCTTCCCTGCAGTCCTGGTCCCGCCCAACTTCCCTCCCCTGCTTTCCCTATAACCCCTAACTGCCTTAACTGCCAGCCAAATACCCTCCCTTACAGGCCCAGTTCCCTCCAACTGCCCTCCTCCTGTTTTCGCTAATTGCCCTTTCCTGCAGGTCTGATCTCCCCTATATTATTCTACCATAAAAAAGACAAAAAAACAAAAACAAAAAAACTTGCCATTTGCAATGATATGGATGGATCTGAGGGCATTTGCTAAGTGAAATGTCAAACAGAGAAATACAAATACTATAAGATCTCACTTATATATGAAATGTAAAACAAATAAAAAATAAAAATAAGGAAGCAAACTCAGGCATAGCTGGTTTGACTCAGTGGTTGATGTGTTGGACCATGAATTGGTGGGTCCTGTTTGAACCAGTCAAAGGCATATACCTTGGTTGCAGGCTGTATTCCTGGTGCTGGTTGGGGCATGTGTGGGAGGTAACAATCAATGGTTCCTCTCACACTGATGCTTCTCTCTGTGTGTCTCTACCCCCTTCTATTCTCTCTATAAATCAATGGAGGAATATATTCAGATGAGGATTAACAACAACAACAACAACAACAACAAACCAAGCTCAAAGATCCAGATAATGTTTTTGTGGTTGTCAGAGGTGTGGGTGGGAGAAATGGTTGAAAGGGATCAAAAGGTAAAAATTAAAATAAAATCCTATCCTATCTAATTAAAGAGTAATATGCAGATTGACCATCACTCCAACACACAAGATGGCTGCCCCCATGTGGTCAAAGATCCTGCCCCCATGTGGACACAGATGGCCAGCAGGGGAGGGCAGTTGGAGGCGATCAACCCTGCAGGGGAGGGCAGTTAGGGGTGACCCGGCCAGCAGAGAAGGGAAGTTGGGGGCAACAGGCTGGCAGGGAAGCAGTTAGACATTATTCAGGTTGGCATAGCAGTGGTCAGGGGGTGATCAGGCTGGCAGGCAGAAGCGGTTAGGGACAATCAGGAAGGCAGGCAGGTGAGCAGTAGGGAGCCATCAGTCCTGGATTGTGAGAGGGCAGTCAGATATACCTTGAGGGATCCCTGATTGGAGAGAGTTCAGGCTGGGCTGAGGGATACTCTCCTACCCGTATGCATGAATTTGGTGTACTGGGCCTCTAGTATGTTAATAGAGGAATATGCAAATTAGCCGGGACACTGTAATGTCACAGCCCAACAGTAGGGAACTGAGGCTGCATGGCTCCTGGCCAGAGTGAGGGACCGAGGGACCTCAGGTTTGTCCCCTGCCCCACGGGTCTTAACAGGGAACTCACACCTTGCCCCACAACCGGCAGGGTTTGACAGGGAACCTCATGTAGTGCCTCCCATCCAGTAGGGCTTGACAGAGACCTCAGGCCATGGATCCCGCCTGGTGGGGCTTGATGGGGGACCTCAGGCTGCACCTCCTACCTGGCTGGGTTTGACAGGGACCTCAGGCAATGCTCCCCACCCTGGCACTGGCCCAGGTGACCTCATGATATGCTCCCCCTCACCCCAGTGCCAGACTGAGGACCTCAGGCTGTGTTCCCCACACAGCATGATTTGATGGGGACTTCAAGCTGTGCCCCCCCTCCACCCCGGGTGCCAGGCTGGGGGACCTGAGGCTGCGCTCTCCACTTGGCGAGGCTTCAAGGGGAACCTGATACTGCTCCCCACACTCAGAAGGGATTGATGGTGGTGGGGCAGCTGGGTCTTTGTCTAACCCAATGAGGGTGGGGCCAGCCAAGTCTGGGACTCCTGCATTTTTAAAGCACATGTGGGTAGTGGGCGAGGACTTGAGTCTAGGTCCTACAGCGTGCCCCAGACAGGAGGGGGATTTTCATATATATTTTATTAATTTTCTTTCATCTCTGACACTTCTAGTATAGAGAAAGGGCAAATAGCAATATAAAATATCTCCTCTAATTAATTCCCTGTTAATGTGCATGCATTTTGTGCACATTAACAGTAATAAAAAATAAGAAATAAACACTAGTAAAATATATAATGAATACACATATCAAAGTATATACACGTACCAAGACTTGTGGGAAATTTGTTCACAAGATTGATTATTATTATTTTTTTATTCTTTTCTTTTTTCTTTTTGAAATTTATTTTTATTGATTATAGTATCACATAATTGTCCTTATCCTCTCAATCCCATCCCAAACCTCTCCCTATATATGCACCTACCGCCCTGTTGTCCATGGCCACTGGCTAGGCCCATATGCATGCACACAAGTCTCTTGGTTGATCTCTTCCCCTTACCCGCACCCTCCCCTACTTTCCCTCTGAGGTTTGAAAGTCCAATCACTGCCTCTCCTTCTCTGGGTCTGTTTTTGTTCATCAGTATGATGTTCATTATTTCCTCTAGATGTGTGAGATCATGTGATCCAAAAAATACCCTTGTAAGAACCTAAACTGCGACAAGCCATAATGGTTATGCTGAGAGGCAAATGAATCAGTCTGTAGTGAGTTCCTTTCTGGGCCAACAGTTCTGAGTCCCAATTTCAATGTCAAATAGTTCCTTATGTGTACATATCAGCCACGCTATTTCAGATCTAGTTGGTTATTGAATCTACTAAAGAATGCATTGAATTTTATTTTATATAAATTAAAATTTAATAAAGCTGGGACATTGAAGCCACTTAGGCACAATTGGATATAACTAGGATATTCAGTTGTGGCAGTTTGATTGTAAAATGGGCAAACAATTGTCACACTACCTCCTGTTGGTGCCCTTTTACAATTTGAGTTTGTATCAGTTCCTGTCTATTTCTGCACCTATATTTTAAATGTATTGATTTTTTTTCTTTTAGAGAGAGAAGCATATTTGTTTTTCTACTTATTTATGCTCATTGGTTGCTTCCATATGTGCCCTGACCTGAGGTCAAATCCGCAACCTTGGGTAGAAAGATGTCTCTCTAACCAAATGAGCTACACCACCAGAGGTATTTCTGTACCTCTTGAAGCTCAAAACCTCAAAGGCTTTGAATTTTTGTTTTCTACAACTTCCCATGTTGTAAACATTTCCTGTTTTTTCTTCACAAGTTGAGACTTTTTTCTAACCTATGTTTTACCTTCAAATGTGTATAAAGATATCTATACTACTTTAAGGGAAATGGAATGATAAAGAGACTAAAGGATGGTTTTCACACACATCCCACCATAGTCCCCAGGAATGCTCTACCATTGCTATTAGTCAATTTCTCAGAATCTCTTTCCATACTTGGGAGTGTCAGCATCATTGACAAGTGGTTTCAACCTGTTTCTGCCAGGCAGACAGGGTGAAGGATGAACTGGGACACACCATTCACAGTCATATGATCTCTCTGGAGCTGAGGTGGCCACAGTGTTGACTGTAACACCCAGTAGACTGGGCTCAGAAATTTCATCTCCAATGCAGTGGGACACCTGGGCTGACAGAAGGAATGACTTGAAGATGTGAATATGAGACAGCTGATTATATGATCCCCTCCCTTCCCTCCAATTCAGAGACCACATTTGAAGAGGGGTCCTCTCTAAGGAGTAGAGCATCTCCAAAGGAAAACATCTGTATTCTGGCATAACAGCTCTCCTGTCCTGTCTCCTCAGGGAAAGCCTGCAGTCACAACCCTCACTCCTTGCCCCCAGGTAGCTCCTCTAACAATTTAATCTTAATATGAAAGGTGATCTGGGAGAACTGACATTTTAAAGAGGAAGAGAAGAGCCAAAGATAACAGAAAAATATTACCCTAAAGGGATCCATTAACTCAGAAAACAAAAACAGGGACAAACAAATACAAATATACTCTTTCAGGTATATAGGTTATTAAACATCCCACTGAAGACAGCTAAAAATATTGAAAAATACCATATATATATATATATATATATATATATATATATATATATAATGTGTGTGTGTGTGTGTGTGTGTGTGTGTATGTGTGCGTGTGTATTCATGAGAAGGCAATAAAATGAAATTTCTCAGCTGCAGAGCAAAGTGAAAGTAGAAACTCAGAGACATAGGTGAAGTGTAGCAGCTGGCTGTCACTCTGAGGGTACTTTACCAAAATGTGGAAGACAAACTTTGCTTCTTGAAGCCACACTGACAGGAGAGTCAAAGGCCAGGGCCAATTCTAAAGGAGTCTCAAGGGAATTTTTACCATAAAAACCAAAGTCTACCCCCTCAATAATGTCAGTGACTTCTTACTGGTGAGTGGAGGACAGGTTTGAGAAGAAAAGGCCAGAATCCAATTAAACAGGCAAAAGATGCTTGTGGATAGAACAGAGAAGAGACCATAGAGAAAATATTTAATGGAGTAATGATGGAGTTATTTTCTGAACTGAAACACACCAATACATACATTCAAAAAATATCTTAACAAATCCAAAGGAGATAATTAAGAAGGAACCCTCACTTTAACATGTAAGAGCAGGGCATCAAAGCAAAGAGATCTTAAATGCAGCCAGAAAAATTAGGCAGATGAACATCAAGAAGGAGATGTTGGAGCTGCACTGATTTTTTATTAGTAACCAAAAAAGCCAAAAAGCAAGGCGAGCAGATTTGCATTGCCCTGAGAGAAACTAAGAGTAAACTGAAATCTCTATACTCAAGAAAATAGCTGTCAGAAATAAAGACAAAATAAGCACATTGCAGACAACAAAGATAAGACTTCCTGCCACCAGCACAACCTCATTAAAGGAATTTCTAAAGAATGTACTTGGGACAAATAGAAAATTATACCAGGTAGCAAATCAGAGGTAAAAAAGATTAAATCTAAACTAACTTAAACTGTACAAAATAATAGAAAATAGGATTTAAATATGATTTTAAAAGGAAAAAAATTAAATGGAAATGCACAATATATGGATAGGGATGGAGAATGGGATTGGAATTAAAATGTTCAATTTGTTGTATAGAGGAAGATAAATATATATATATATATATATATATATATATATAAAACCTTTAGATTTTGATAAATTAAGAATATATGTTACAATCACTAGATGGCTACTAAAATATTATGAAAAGTGTATATAATTTTCAAAGTAGTAAAGAGAAATATAGACTGAAAATTTACCCAAATAATCCAAATTCACCACAAAGAAGAAGGGGAAAAAAGTATGAAACAGTTTGGACAAGTAGAAAGCAAAAAAATAAAATTTTATATATGTATCCAAATAGGTCAGAAATTATAATTATGATAAATGCACTAATGGTTTCAGTTAAAACACAAACACACACTTTTTTTTAGTGGATTGCAAAAAAAATTTAAACAAAAAACAGAGAACAGTTGGAAACAAAAGTACAGGCAAATAAATTCTAAACCAATAAGAACAAAATAGCAAATGAAATATACTTTTCATTCAATATTTATTGAGAGCGTATTATGTGCCAGGCACTGTTCTAAGCATTTGGATATTTCAGCCAATTATAGCAAATAATGTTTCTTGTTTTGGATCTTCCAGTGTTTCTTGAAGGGACTGAAAATAAACAAAAAGTATAATTTTGTAAATTATAAAACATAAAATATATTGCTCTGGACAGTGTGGTTCAGTTGGTTGGGCTTTGTCTCATGAATTGGGAGCTTGCTGGTTTCATTCCTCACAGGATACATGCCTGGGTTGTGGGCTAGATCCCCTATGGTGGCATGCATGAAGCAGCCAATTGATTTTTCTCTCTCTTCCTCTACCTTCCTAAAGGTCAAGAAAAATGTTAAAAAATTATATTTATTTATGTAAGAAATAACACCATCCTATCTAAGCTGGCAGCACCCACAGCAGAGGCTAAGCTCCCATAATAAAGCTGTAATGAGCAATCAGCAGGGACCTAAGGCTGTGCCCCCCACCTGGCAGAGAACCTCAGGCATGCCCCCAAGCTGGGGCCAGGCTGGGGAACCACAGTCTGAGCTCCCAACAAGGCAGGGCTTGATGGGGGACCTCAAGGCACATCCTCTGCCCTAGCCTGAGCTTGGGGACCTCAGGCCATGCTACTACCTGGCATTGGGTTTGGGGACTGCAGGCATAGATCAGTGTTTCCCAAACTTTTGACATATATGTACCCCTTCTATAATTTTCATAACGCTGAGTATCCCTCATACTCATGAGAACATAGAATTAGGCACAGCTAAGCATGGTGCAGTGCATATCCGCACCCAACTCCAGTGCAAAGCGTACCCCCACCAAACTTTTCCCATACCCCTGGGGGTATGCGTACCACACTTTGGGAAACACTGCAATTCCCAGAGAAAGGAGGTTCAGAAAGCCCTAAACTAGGTGAATAGACTCAGTCCCTTGTAGTTTTAACATATAAGATCTCATATGGTTTCCATTAGTCTATGACAGAATGTGTATGTAACTCCACATTTCAGCTCTCTGGACCTGTCTAAGAACTCTCTAAATCCCAGCTTGCCCATGGTACTGTCAATTTCCTGAACCTTCTCATCTCCACCTTTGGCCAGAATTCCTTGCATTAGCAAAATTCTCAGCCTTTGCATATGTGGCTCTTTTTCCATTTCTGCTCTGGTGCCAATCATGGGAGTGTATTGATTTCCATGGGGGTGAACAGTGTGAAGGTTTTGGGTGTGGAGGGAGTTCCTGCAGAAATATGAACGCCTTTGGATTGAGGACCAGGCCAGCCCATCATCTAAGTCCTTTGGCCAGAGACAAAGTATTCAGCCTGCCTCTCCCTTGCCTTCTCCTTGTGCGGTGCCAACTACAGAGAACAGTCACCTGTGGTAACTTGGTGGACAGCATAAAGAAGTGGAAATAGAAATGGAAGGTAAAGCACAGACAGGGCTCAGACAGAGTGTGGGGGAGGCTGAAACAGTCACAGGCCTGGAGGCACAAGGCAGCTAGCAAAAGCCTAACAACTGCTCTCTGGGGAACATGTAAATGAGGGGCTTCCTTGTCCTGAGGCTGGAGAGGCAGAGGACAGACTGCCTTGTACACAGGGACTTGGTGAGCATAGAATATTCGATTGTATTAAATACTGACTGATTGGGTGGAGACACTTTACTTGGAGAAGCCTAAGCTTTGGGGTAGGATGTCAGGAATGGGAGGGGAGTGTCACAGTCTCTCCAGGATATTGAACATATTTAGAAACATTGAGACAGGACAGTGAGTTGATTCCCAGAGCAGAGTCAGTGGCTGCAGATCACCTGGGATATAGGTTTCTTCTCCAATTTCCAAACCAAAACTCCAGTTCTCTTCTTGTTTGTCTCCAAGGCCAACCACCCTAAGTGTTTCCCTTGGCCCTGCCAAATGTTCTAGTTCTCATGGTTTTTCAAAGTCTCTCCTGGCTGCTGAATCTCCTGGGAAAACTTAGTATCTACAGTTTTGCTCACTAATATAAATTTACCTCTAAAATTTAACATCTATAGCTTTCTCACTACCTTAATAGTTACAACCTCCTGTCTGCCCTTTGAATTTGACGTCCTTGAAAAGACAAAACCAAAATCTCTGTCACAGTATCATTCCAAAGCCAGCCCATGTCCTTCCAATGTTCTTTCTTCTATTCTGACATTCTAGTGAATCTGGAAGCACAACTGTGTCTGTGTGGTGTCACTAGCTTTTTGGATTTGGCCTAATATATTACAGGTAGTTAAACCTATTTAATAAATGAATGAATGAAATTGTGTTTTGGGATTCTTTTGGGTAAAAATGGAAGGAAAGAAGACATGAAGAAAATGCCTATGATAAGAATATGTGCATACTTGCCCCCTGGTGTGAGCTCTGTGAGGGGAAATGGACAAACTCAGGGCTAAACAGATGACCCCAAACATGTTTGAGGTGAAACAGTAAGAGCCCTGAATGTGCATTTAACTGGGTCTGGGCCCCCGCCCAGCTGGGAGATCTGAACTTGATTAGCTTATGATTCCATTCCTCAAGTATAAAATGAGGATAATAAACCTACTCTGATCTCCATAGAAGAAGATGAAGAGAGCATCAGGTCATGCACTTGATGGAGTGTGATTCACCAGGTAGAAGGTTAGAGATTTAGAATGGAGGGTTAAATGGGTGTCTTATTAGCAGGAAGTAGGTTTAACAAGAAGGGGAGTGATAAGGAGAGAGAAAGGGAGAGAAGAAAGATGGAAGAAAGTGATCTCATTTAATCCTCTCAATAACCCCAGAATAAACAACTCAGTACTCTTAGTCCCATTTTAGCATAAAGGTTTAATTTTAGATTAAGCAACTTCTGAGGTGACACAACTGTCCAATGGTGGGACTGTGAGTCAAACCCAAAGTGTTTGGGACTCCAGATAGCTCTCTATCCCCAGGCTACTGACCCTTCCTGACCATATTCCCTGGGTTGGAATCTGGGAGAAGTATAGCAGAGGCCACCAAAGCCTCAAATAAAGACAGCTCTGGAAGGTGTGGACCACCAGGGATAATGGAGGTGAGGGTCATGTCTGGAATGATGAGGGGGATCACCTAAGAATAATATCCTCCAGCTGTTGAGCATCTAGAGGTGAACATGGCTACACCAGGGTGACAGGGATACTTGGTGAAGTTCCGCCTGAATTCAGTAAGGCTTTGGTTGGAAAGCAGAGTTAAGACATTGTTCTTGTTCCAAGGGCTTCCGGGTCCAGGTAACCAGGATATGTTGCTTTAAGCTTTGGAAGCTCACAAATGATTTGTCTTCCAGGTTCCAAACACACCATGCAGGCCATGCTGAGGCTCATCCTGGTGGGGAAGACAGGGGTTGGGAAGAGCCCCACCGGGAACAACATCCTAGGCCACAGGCACTTCCACTTCAGACTCACAGCCACTTAGGTGAACAGAACCTTCGATGTGGGGAGCAGCAGGTGAGACAGGTGGCATGTGGAACTCATGGACACCCCGGATCATTTTAGGTCCCTAATCCCAAGGTCAGCCTATGCAGAGCGAGAAGATGCTACTTGCTGTCCATACCTCGGCCCCAAAGAGCTGATCCTGGCTACTTAACTGGGCTGCTTCACTATATAAGACCAGCAGGCCATAAGGTAGCTCAAAGTGCTATTTAGGAACAGATGGTGGCATGAGCCATCCTGCTGTTTACATGCAAGCAAGATCTGGGCTCTAACTCTGCAGTTCTTCTTGCACCTCACTGACAATCTTGAGCTTTGGGCTCTGGTAGATGATTGAAGGGGGCATCTTGGACAACTGGAAGGTGGGCAGCGACCTGGAGGCCCCAGTGAAAGAGCTACTGGTGCTGGTGGAGCGACTGGTGCTGGACCACTCAGGTTACCCCTACTTCAACATTGTGTACTTCCTGGAGCAGGTGCTGGCTTTCTGAAGCCCTGGGGAGCATCTGTTACAGGTGGCAGTAAAGTTGGTGGGCTGCGTGTGGAGGCGATGAGGATATGGGCTCCTGTGCTGGCTACACATGTGTATGGCAGCATGGAAACTGCACACAACTGTGCTGCTGGGCTTCCTGGTCCTGTGTTGCCAGCTGGAGTCCAGAGGCCATAGTCGAGGTCCATCCTGAGTGACAGAGTTTATATATATATATATATATATATATATATATATATATATATATATATATGACTTTGAACCATCACCTGACAATCACATTCTTCCCTGGAGTCTGTGCCCCCAGGGCCTGCAGGCTTTCCTTGTATCCCTCATCTTGTAGTAACTTATCAACCCAAAGACAAAAATCCTGCCTGCTCCCATCTCCCTCCAAACCAGCCCCTGGGACCTGGCCATTCCTGAGCTCTTCTTAGTGGAGACCAACAAGTTTTGTTGCTCTTGCCTATTTTCTACTGACCTCAGGCTGCTGTCCCAGATCCTGGGATCATCCCTGGTCTCCCCTGAGAACCAAGGACAATAGTGAACACAAAGCGTCAGTCCAGAGGCAATTGAATCTGAACTGTATGAACAAAGGCCCTGGACATTCATGTTGTGTTAACGGAAATCAATATTTGTAGATGTTTGTTCATTTGTCTTATATGCCCATTGAAAAATGTCATTCCTAAATCCTGCAAAAACACATGCACCCAAATGTGCACGTGCACACACACACACACACACACACACACACACACACCCTTCCCCTCCACACATACCCTTTGGGGTGAGTGTCCATAAGAAGACAAGACATTAAACTGTCCATCTCTCCCAGGAAGGAATGTCTCCCCCTGTGTCTCCATTCATGTCTTTTAGCAGCTTGAATGAAAAGACTTCTACAAGACCAAGAAAACTTTAACTGGAGACCTAAGTCTCTATGATCCACTGAGCCCTTGGCTCATCTGGCCAACCCCACTTGTTCTGTCCCCAGCGTCTCCACCTTCACACACAAACTCAAGCCCACCTCAATACTACTGGGTAAATTCAGATCATTTCTCCATAGTATCCTCCACCTAGTGCCTTCACAGACAGAGATTCCCAGGTCCCTGATGCCCTTATGTCACTAAAGATATATATAAAGGAAAATAAACTGCAACAGTTGAGTTCATTTAGGACTGAGAGACTCACAACCTAGAAACCATGGGAATAAGAATGAGAACAAGCCCAAACTTGTTTGGCTCAGTGGATAGAACATTGCCCTGCAGACTGAAAGGTTCAAGGTTCAATTCTGGTCAAGGGCATGTACCTTTGTTGAGGGCACATCCCAGTGGGGAGTGTGCAAGAGGCAGTTAATCAATGATTCTCTCTCATCAATGTTTCTAACTCTCTATCACTCTGTCTTCCTGTCTGTAAAAAAAAAAAATCAATAAAATATTTTTTTAAAAACAACAACAAAAAAATATGTATTAAAAAAAAAATGAATGAGAACAAGTGCCAAGTGATGAGAATTGATGTCTCCTTGACTGCCAAAGGCATTGTGGTTCAAGGGTTAGGACAGATTCCAGGAGAGGTACTGATAGGGAATCTTGATTTTGGTCTTGCCCACTTGTCAAAATCCTTTTGCAAGGAACAAACAGAAAAACTTTACCGTTGTCACTTTGCTGAGGAAGAAAATGGACACTGATCAACATAAATGAGAAAAAAAAATAGCCAAGTGTCTAGTGTGAGCAATGAAACACTTGATTATTGATCTTTGTTTGAGTAAGAATGGGGCCAGAGAATCTCTAAAAATGTGGGAAGGAATATCCAAGGATTCCAGGGACAGCTACACCCCACTATGGCTGAAATCCAGGCCACTAGGGAAGAGAGTGTGTTTACTGGCTACACATCTATTAAAAGACAGAGATTGGCAGAGTAGATTAAAACACATGACCCACAATAGGAAAAAATGGTAGTGGAATAGATAGACATGTCCTAAACCTTGTCTCAGAGCAGAAAGAAAGAACAGCTGAGGGTCACGTGGGGAGTGTTAGTTTGCAAGTTAATTAAGGGGCAGCTATACTCCAGGAGAAGGTGTGGGACTGCTGCAAGGGGTTTCCCTGATCAGGCAGACAAAACTGTTGCTGGGTTACCCCCCAGAATTGCTGGCTCAGAGGTGGATACTATGCCATCTTGAAGGAGAAGATGGATGTTATCAGAAGCCTGAAGATCTACAACTATAGCACCCACATAACAGCTGCAAACCCCAGAACACTGTTCCCCAATTGGCACAAAAGAACATGGATTTAGAGGAGCTCTACACCCCAACATAGAAAGGAGAGAACTACCTAACCAGACATCTGGAGAAGGGAGACCATGGGGAGACAAAGAAACAGCCCACATATGAAAGAAAAGCAGGCATCACTAGAAAAGGAAGTAAACAAAATGGAGGCAAGCAACCTGTCAGAGAAATAACTCAGAGAAATGGTCATAAGGTGGCTGAAAAGAATGCAAGACAAAGTTGACAATAAGAGTAAGAATCAAGAGGCAATGAAGGAGAACCAAGAAGAAATGAAAAATGACATCCATCGCTGCTATAAAGAACTCAATAGAAAGCATCAAGAGAAATTAGAAGAAGCAGAGGACCACATCAGTGAGCTAGAAGACAAGGTAGGAAAAAATACCCAAATAGAGCAATTTCTAGTAGAAAAATTAAAAAGCAGGAGGACAGCCTGAGAGAATTTGGGGACAACACAGAACAAAATGACATCCACATAATAGGGGTTCCAGAAGGAGAGGAATCTGAGCAAGGTATAGGAAACTTGTTTGAAGAAATAATGAGAGAAAACTTCCCTGATATAGGAAATAAAAAAACCATACAAATCCAAGAAGCTCAAAGAGTCCCCCCTAAAATGAACTTCAAAAGACCAATGCCAAGGCACATTATAATTAAATGGATGAACACCAATGACAAAGTAAGAATTCTAAAAGCAGCCAGAGAGAGACAGAAAGTCACATACAAAGGAACTCCCATCAGATTAGCCACTGATTTTTCAACAGAAACTCAACAGGTCAGAAGGGAATGGAATGAAATATACAAAGTCATGCAAAGAAAGGGTTTGAATCCAAGAATACTATACCCAATAAGTCCATCAATAAAATTTAAAGATAAAATCAGGAGCAATAGAAGAAATGCTAAATGGTTTGCTGTAAAAAAAATAAATAAATAGGAAGTGAAGAAGTTACACAGGGGTAAAGAATAAAAATGGTGACAAATAAGTACCTATCAATAATAACTATAAAAGTAAATGGATTAAATGCCCCAATCAAAAGACATAGGGTAATGGATTGGATAAGAAAACAAGACCCATTTATTTGCTGTCTATAAGAAACTCAGCTCAGAAAAAAAGAGGCACACAGACTGAGGATGAAGGGATGGAAAAAGGTTTTTCAGGTGAATAGAAATGAAAAAACAGCTGTGGTAGCCATACTAATATCTAACAAATTATATCTCAAAGCTAAGGACATAAGATAAGGAAGGCCACTTTATAATGCTAAAGGGAGTAATCAAACAAGAAGAAATAAGTCTGGTAAACATATATGCACCTAATACAGGAGTACCAAAATACATTATAAAAAATCTCCTGGAGGATATCAAGGGAGAGATTGACAGCAATACAATCATAGAAAGAGACTTTGATACCCCACTATCACCATTGGACAAATCTTCTAAACAAAAAAATCAGCAAAGAAACATCAATCCTAAATGACTCAATAGGCCAGATTGAATTAATTGATATCTTCAGAACATTTCACTCCAAAGACACAGGATATATGTTCTTCTGAAGTGCCATAGGTCATTTTCCAAGATAGATCGTATGTTGGGTCATAGGCAAAGTCTCTACAAATACAAGAAGATCAAAATCGTGTCAAGCATCTTCTCAGATCACAGTGGCATAAAACTGGAAATCAAATATAATAAAAACAATCCAAAGAAACCAAACACATGGAGACTAAACAGCATGCTATTAAACAATGACTTAGTTACCAAAAAAATCAAGAAAGAAATTAAAAAAAATATCATGGCAACAAATGACAATGAAAACACAACAATACAAACTCTTTGGGACACAGTGAAAGCAATCTTCAGAGGGAAGGTCATAGTTCTACAAGCCTACTGCAAAAAAATAAGAAACAATGATAACAAATTACCTAATGCTACAACTCAAAGAGTTAGAAAGAGAACAAGAAAAGCCCACTGTAAGAAGAAGGAAGGAAATAATAAAGATCAGAACAGAGATAAACGACATAGAGACCAAAGAAACAATACAAAACATCAACAAAACCAAGAGCTTATTCTTTGAAAGGATACACAAGATTGATGAACATCTAGCCAGGCTCACCAAGAAAAAAAGACAGAGTACCCAAACAAACAACATCAGAAATGAAAAAAGCGAAATAACAACAGACCCCACCAAAATACAAAGGATTGTTTAAAAATACCATGAACAAGTCTATTCCAAAAAAACTGGACAATCTGGAGGAAATGGACATATTCCCAGAAAAATATAATGTTGCAAAACTCAATCAGGAAGAATCTAAACAACTCAATTGGCAAATAACTGTGGAATAAATTGAAGCAGTCATCAAAAACTTCAGAAAAAAAAAGCCTAGGCCAGATGGCTTCACAGGGGAATGTTATCAAACATTCAAGGAAGAAATGAAACTTATCCTCCTTAGACTTTTTAAAAATATTCAAGAGAAAGAAACACTTCCAAGCTACTTCTATGAAGCCAACAATACCCTAATAACAAAACCAAATAAAGACAACACAATAAAAGAGAATTACAGGCCAATATCCCTCATGAACATAGATACAAAATTCTCAACAAAATTCTAGCAAATCATATCAAACAATACATCAGAAAGATCATACACCATAACCAAGTGGCATTTATCTCAGGAATGCAAGGATGGTACAATATTCACAAATCAATAAATGTGATACATCACATAAACAAATTGAGAGATAAAAATCACATAGTCATATCAATTGATGCAGAAAAGGCATTGGACAAAATCCAACACCCTTTCTTAATAAAAACTCTCAACAAGATGGGAATAGAAGAATCAAACCTCAACATATTGAAATCTATATATGGTAAACCCACAGAAAACATCATACTCAATGAGCAAAAACTAAAACCCTTTCCTCTAAAAATAGGAACAATGCAGAGATTCCCACTCTCACCACTCCTATTGGACATAGTACTGAAAGTATTAGCCATTTCAATTAGACAAGAAGAAATAAAAGGCATCCAAATTGGAAAGAAGTAAAGTTGTCCTTATTTGCAGATGACACGATATTGTACATAAAAAACCTGAAAGATTCCATCAAAACAATAATAGCCTTAAATAAATTAGGCAATTTAGCAGGGTATAAAATTAAAACCAAGAAATCTATGGCATTTCTATACACCAATAGTGAACGTAGAGAAACAGTGAGTAAAAAAGCAATCCCATTTACCATCACACCAAAAATATTGAAATACCTAGGAATAAACTTAACTAAGGAGGTGAAAAACCTACACCCGGAAAGCTACAGGACACTGAAAAAAGAGATAGAGGAAGATGTAAACAGATGGAAGAACATACCATGTTCATGAATTGGTAGATTCAACATCATCAAAATGTCCATACTTCCCAAAGCAATTTATAGGTTCAATGCATTCCCCATTGAAATACCAAGGGCATATTTCATAGATCTAGAAAGAACTTTCTAAAAATTCATCTGGAACAATAAAAGACACCAAGTAACCACAGCAATCCTGAGAAAGAAGAATAAAGTAGGTGAGATCTCAGTACCAGATTTCAAGCTGTATTACAAAGCCGCTGTTCTTAAAACAGCCTGGTATTGGCATAAGAACAGACATATGGACCAGTGGAATAGAATAGAGAATCTGGATATTGACCCAAACCTCTATACTCATTTAATATTTGACAAAGGAGGCATGAACATACAATGGAGTCAAGACAGTCTCTTCAATAAATGGTGTTGGGAAAATTGGACAGATTCATGCAAAACAATGAAACTAGACCACCAACTTACACCATATACAAAAATAAACTCAAAATGGATACAGGATTTAAACATAAGACGGAAAACCATAAAAATACTAGAGACATCCACAGGCAGCAAAATCTCAGACATATGCGGAAAGAACTTCACTGATACAATCCCTCGACCAATGAAAGCTAAAAAGAAAATAAACAAATGGGACTAAATCAAAATAAAAAGCTTTTTTTTTTACAGCAAAAGAAACCATCAACAAAACAACAAGAAAGCCCACTAATTGGAAGAACATATTTGCAAATGTTATCACTGATAAAGGTTTAATCTCCAATATCTTCATATAACTTATACAACTTAATAAAAGGAAGATAAATGATCCAATTAAAAAAATGGACAATGGACCAAAATAGAATCTTTTCAAAAGAAGACAGAAGGAAGGTCAAGAGACACATGAAAACATACTCAAAGTCACTAATTATCCGAGAGATGCAAATCAATACGACAATGTGGTACCATCTCACACCTGTCAGAATGACTATCATCAACAAATCAACAAAAGACAAGTGTTGGGGAAGAGGTGGAAATAAAGAAACCCTCATGTGGGAATGCAGACTGCTGTGGTTGCTGTGCAACCACTGTAGAGAACAGTCTGGAGTTTCCTCAAAAAACTGAAAATGGAACTCCAATTTGACCCAGTAATCCGACTCCTAGGAATATATTATAGGAAACTAGAAATACCAATCAAAAAGTATATATGCACCCCTTTGTTCATAGCAGCACAATTTACAATAGCTAAGATTTGGAAACAGCCTAGGTGCCCATCAGCAGATGATTGGATCAAAAACCATGGTACATCTACACAATGGAATACTAAGCTGCCATAAAAAAGAAGGAATTCTTATCATTTGCAGCAACCTGGATGGAACTGGAGGACATTATGATGAGTGAAATAAGCCATTTAATTAAAGAGAAACACCACATGATCTCACTCATTTATGGATAATAAAGAACATTATGAACTGATGAACAAAAAGATAGATACAGAGACAGTAAAGCAACAAACAGACTGTCAAATTACAGTGGGAAGGGTAGGGAGATATGGGGGAGTTAAGAGATCAACTTAAGGACTTGTATGCATGCATATAAGCATAACCAATGGACACAAAACTCTGGGGAGGGAGGGCATTTTTGAGTGGGGGGGTGCAATGGTAAGAAATGTACACAAATAATACCTTAATTAAAAAAAAAAAAAAAAAAAAAAAAAAAAACTAACAGAACCAGGCAGGATCTAGAAGAATTCCATAACAATCAGTGGATCTACTGATATTTGTAGAAGTTTATATTTGCCAAATACATATTTTTTCTAGTGCACATGGAATATACCAAGACAGGCCATATACTGAACTATAAAAAAAATATCTTATGACATTTAAGAGAATTAAAGTCAAATGGACTATGTTCTCAGACCACAGTATAATTAAGCTGAAACTTCCTAATGGAAATGTAGCAGAAATATCTTCTGTACTGCCCTATCAGCAGCATCAAGACTCCCTTAATGGTCATCAGAATCTGGAATAATACCTTGTTGATTGTTCTCCAAGGTAAAATTCTACCACTGAATATGGACTTTTTGGGCTTGGAAGACACACATCACACTATCACTGAAGGATGGAATGTAAGGGGTAAATAGCCATTTCCCCCTATTTTTTGCTACATTGCTAAAGCAAATATCCTTTGTTAAAAAGAGCATATAATGTTCCCCACCCCACAATCTTCCCCTGGACCCTTTTCCATTTAGAGGACAGATGACCTTGCTGAAGAAGGGACAGCTTCAGTCTTTTCTTACCTTTGGCCAGCCCTCATCCATTGTGATGTTAACTCTGTGAGCATGATCAGCAGGTGTAATTTAGCCTCTTCATACAAGTATTTTTTTTTTAAATACATTGTATTGATTTTTTACAGAGAGGAAGGGAGAGAGATAGAGAACTAGAAACATCAGTGAGAGAGAAACACCAACCAGCTGCCTCTTGCATACCCCCTACCGGGGATGTGCCCACAATCAATTTACATGCCCCTGACCGGAATTGAACCTGGGACCTTTCAGTCCGCAGACCGATGCTCTACCACTGAGCCAAACCTGTTTCGGCTCTTCATACAAGTTTTGAGAGCAGCATCCTGGTCAGGGGCAGACATCATCCCAGATAAGCTCAGAATCAGCATCACAAAACACTGTCAATACCACCAGTCATATCTCTGCAAGACTGTGAACAGCCTCCTCCTAGTTTCACTCATAGTGGTTTCAGGAGAACTTTAAAGAGGAGAGAGACTGCTGTCTATTTCTGACAAAGAGGGAAACAGGGGCCTAGAAAGAGTAGATGGCACACAGCAAGCCACACACAGCCAGAGATCAGCAACCAAATCTAAGTCTTAGAGTTCCTTTTGTCCCTCAGAAACCTCTTCAGATAAGACTGGGAGAAATATGGCAATGAAACCACTAGTCAGAGTTGGGTGGGAGATATTTGAACTAGAAAACTCAGTTTCTCTTCCCTTGTCTTTGCTCAAATTAGGAAAAAAGGAAAATAATTCTAGTATTGAGAAAAAAGTGTTGAAATCTCTAACTGTAAATGTGTATTTGATTACTTCTCCATTTATTTTTGTTGGAATTTACTTCTTGAATTTAGAAGCCTTCTCATTTTTTTGAAGCTCGATTAATTATGAGGTACATGAAAATTCAGTGTTGTCTTATTGATTAATTAATCTATTTATTATTATGAAATATCTTTCCAGGGTGTAAAAATATTATCATTCTGAAGCCTGCTTTGTCTGATATTAGTACAGCCCCTGCAGATTTCATGTGACTAATCTGGGCATGGTGTAGCCCTTTCTGTGAAGCCATGGCCAGCATGGCCTCAGTTTCAAAGGCTTGGAGAAATGGCTAGCCCACAAATTAATACACAAGACTCTACAGTTTGAAGCACAGAAAACTTACCACCAGGACATGTTAAAGTAAAGTTTATTCCCCAGTAATGAGTGGGATTCATTAAGGAGGTAGAGAAATCAGAATTGAAGGAGTGGGGCGGGGAGAGAGGACCCAGCCGGGCTGCCTCCAGATGGACATGGTGGAAAAAGCAGCAGGTGGCTGGTCTGGGGTCTTTTTAAGGGGAGGAACAGGAGAAGATTGGACCCAGGGCAGAACAGGAAGGTCTCCAGGGCAATTTGGCACATGCTGATTGGTGGTTCAATGTCTTGGGGATGTCTCTGTGACAGATGCCAGTAAAGTTATAAATCTGCCCACCAGTTCGGGGAGGGATAATCTCACAAAGACAATAAATATGAATTTAAAAATTATGGGAGAAGCCGGGGAAACCTTAGCTGAAGTAGCCAAGTTACACTGTGTCTCCATTGCCATCTGCTTTTGAGAGGGCAGGGCAGAGCAGGGCGTGGCTAACACCTGACTCCATTTTGTACTGTGGAGCAGGGTGGGGCTATCCTTCATTTTGTGTAACTGGACCCTAGCCCTCACCCAAGCAATCAGGGTCAGCCAAAGCTGTGACATCACCTCCCCTATAAAACCCCTTCATCTGTTGAAGCTCGTACTCTTCCGCCATGCCAATGTTGGTGTAAGAGGGAAAGAGCCCCATGTTAGCATGGAACAGGCTTTCTGCTGTTGCATCAAACTCAGCTCCCTGGTGGTCCTTGGGGATCATGAAATCTGGGCATAACATTTGGGGGCTCATAAGGATTTCCCAAGACCCTGAAGGACCCCGATACGCAGAGCCTGAGTGGCAGCAGTAGGTGTGTGTGTGTGTGTGTGTGTGTGTGAGTGTGTGTGTGCTTGTGTGAGTACTCTGGAGGGATGTGGAAACCCCTTATGTCAATAGTGCCCAAAGAGGTCTAGGTGGACACACTACTGGAACACCAAGGGTCAGAGTATTCAGAAGAAGTTCTGACCTTCCAGGAGGGCCCCTTACAGGCAGGAGAGAAGTAGAAACTTCTCCTAGGACAAGGTGGTCACTTCCGCCGATTGGCATGAGGCCGAAATTTGGTTTATAGGCAGGAGAGATGTGGCATGCTCTCTAAGGTCTTGTTTTAAGTTGAAATGTTGATGTTGGGCTCCCTCTTCTTGGTTGTGATTTTCTGTGTTGTGGAGGTCCAGAAGGGCCTAGGGAAGACTTGGTGTTCTAGTGAGTGGCCAGCTTTCAATGTCAGGGCCACCAGAGGGCCACGGGTTGTCATGAGGCCATCATTCAGTTTTGCTTCCACAGAGGTGGAAGACTGTTTTTAGGTGGAAGTCTGTTTCTGCGTTCCCTGTCTGTATGTTTGTATAAGTAAGGGTTTCATTTTGCTCTTGTTTGTAAATTTGCTGACTCTTTCCCCTAGAGCAGGCAGGAGGTGGGTGAGGGTAGAAGAGGCCTCATACTCACCATCTTTTAGGCTTTGGGGATTTCTGTACTCCTGAAAGGAAGAAGGCCAGTTTAAAAAAAGAGTGCACATAGTTTTGAGCTGGGCTTAACTCTTTTCTGTGTACAAAATAAAACCCTTAACTGTTTTTTAGCTTTAAGAAAGGTGGAGATGAACTGGGAGATAAATTAAAGCTAATTTCCCATGAAGTTCTTTTGAAATTTTCTGCCCTGAGGCAAGTAACCAGCAGGAAGTAGGTAACAAGTTTACATATGATTGACTGAGAGCTTTCCTCTTGATTCCCCCCCAGGTTCCAGTAGGCAAGTTCTGCCTTCAGCTATCTTTAAAGATTGTGTTCATTTACATTTAAATGGCTACTCCCTTTGCTATCCAAGGGACAGATTTACATGTGAATACCTTTGCTTCTCAGTTTCCCTGGAAATTATATGGTATTCCTGTAAAGTGCTGCATTTTCTACTTTTTACAAAATTGATGGAAATGACAGCTTGTGTAAGCAGGCCCATTATCAGTTTTAATAATTTTTGGAATTCCCATGACTGCAAAAGCAGCTAGGCAATAATTAATAACCTGTTTAGCTGTTTCCCCTGTTGATGCAGTAGCCCATAAGACTTTTGAAAAGGTGTCTATAGAGACATGCAATGTCCCAAAGTGTCCAAATGAAGTGTAGTGTGTCATACCCATTTGCCAAATATGGTCCCTTAGCAAACCTATAGGGTTGACTCTTGTGGTAGGCCCTTGAGGTAGATATAATATGCAAGTGGGATACTCTCTGATAATCTGTTTTACCTGTTGTTGAGAGATTGAGAATTGTCTACGTAACATTTTTGTAGGCCGATATAAAAGCTGATGAGATTCTGAGGCTTGTTTTAATAAAGCAACCAATTAATTAGCATGTGCATTTCCTTTTGCCAAAGAGCCAGGTAATAAACTATGAGCCCTGCTGTGAATGATAAAAAAAAGGATATTGTCTCTGTTGTACAATGTGCTGAACGTGTTTAAATAGTAAAAATAAACTTTGGTCATTTCAAACGAGCAGTTTCAATTCTATTTAATAAACCTGCAGCATAAGAAGAGTCAGAGATAATATTAAGAGAATCTTGAAAATTCTGTAATGCAGCTTTAGTAGCTTCTAATTCAATATTTTCTTCAGAAGCATGACTAGTTTGGATGACTTACTCTAAATTCATCATATGATAAGCAGCTTTGCCATTTGATGATACATCAGTAAAAACAGTTAATGCTCTAGGTATAGGTTCCTGCCTAGTATTATTTGGTATAATATAAACATTGTAATAACTTGTCTTTTAGTAGGTGATGACTAAGTTCTCCTGAAAATCCACTCAGTCCAATTTGCCAATTTAAATCAGTCTGAAGTAACATTTCAAATTGTTTCCCAGTGAGAGGAAGGTAAATACATTGAGGTTCTTCTCTAAGCTGTCTGCAACACTTTTTAAGTTGAAATATCAATTGAGCCATAAGTTCTATATATGTAACTGCAGTTTTAGAGGATTGATGTCCTAGGTCAGTGGTTGGCAAACTGCAGCTCTCAAGCAACATGCATCTTTTTGTCTCCTTGAATTTTTTGCAAAGGCCAGTTTAGGAGTACCCTAAGTTAATAACAATGTACCTACCTATATAGTTTAAATGTAAAAAATTTGACTCTCAAAAGAAATTTCAATCATTGTACTGTTGATATTTGGCTCTGATGAGTAATGAGTTTGCCGGCCACTGTCCTAGATGAACCTATTCAATAATAGCAAGAGAGTTTTCATTTTGGAAGATGACTCCAGTTGGGTTATTTGCAGTAGGATTAATCTATCCCAATAAAGGCAATTCAGGCAGTACTCATGCCACTTGGACCATGGAGATTGCTTTCTCAATTCTTTATAACTCCTTTCTAGCTTCATCTGTCAATACTTGGGGTGAGGAAAGATTAGAGGCACCTCTAAGTATAGTAAATAAATTTGTCATTTCTCCTGTAGAGATTTTTAGATAAGGTCTTAACCAATTAATATCCCCTAATAATTTTTGAAAGTCATTCATAGTTTTAAAGCAATCTTTTTGTATTTCTACTTTTTGAGGTCTAACATATTGGTTTTCAATTATGGTACCTAGATATTTAAAAGGCATTTCTTTCTGTTCCTTTTCTGGAGCAATTTTTAAGCTCCATTTAGGAAGTTCTTTTTGTAATTAAGAAAACATTGCTAAAGTCTGTTCTTCCAATGAACTCATTGGGAGCAAGTCAAATATTACACTGGTAATATTTGTTCCTTAAAAGCTGAATAGCTTGAGCTACATATTTTTGACATAATGTAGGACTATTGACCATTTCTTGAGGCAAAACTTTCCATTGATATCTTTACATGGGCTCTATATTATTAATAGAAGGTAGTGAAAAAGCAAATCTTTGTTTATCTTGCAGTGCCAAAGGAATGGTGAAGAAACAATCTTAAGATCTACTACTAATAGATACCAATCTAGAGGGATTTGTGAAGATGCTGGGAGCCCAGGCTGTAAAGCTCCCATGGTGTGTTAATGGCTGTAAGATCATGTAAAAATCACCATTTTCCTATTGCCTTCTTAGGAATTGTAAATATAGGAGTATTACAAGGACTATTGGAAGGTTATATAATGATCAGCATCTACTTGTTCTTCTATTAATTCATGAATATGACTTAAATTTTTCCTTGGTTAATGGCCACTGACCCACCCATATAGGTTTATCATCTTTCTATTGTATAGGCTCAGCATGGAGGTGAGGAGATTGAGCAGTGACCATTCATAAAAAGGTTGATATTCTAATCCTTGTTTTCTTATGAACTGTTGTCCTTTGCCAACAATAATACAAGCTTGTAAACCTTCTAAAACATTTCAGCCCCATAAGTTGACTATAATTCCAGAGACTATATAGAGCTAAAACCATCCTGTTTGTCCTTCCTCATCTTGCCACTTTAACACTGCAGCATTGTGTTGCATGTTATCAGGAATTCCAACACCAATGATAGCCTATAGCTTCTACCATGGACCAACTTGGAGACCAGGATTCTTTATTGATAACACTAACATCTGCTCCAGTGTCTACTAAACCTTTAAATAGTTTTCCCTCTATTCTTAGATTAATCATAGGACAGGTCTTGCTAATTTCCTGTATCCAATTTATATCTGAGCTTCCAAATCCTGTGTACCTCTCTTTATAACTTCACCTTGCTGAATATAAGGTGAAAGCAGGAGCTGAGCAATTCTTTGTCCGTAAATAATTTGCATAATATGTTTGCATTCTAAAATTACTTTGATTTCTCCCTTATAGTCTGAATTATGACTCCAGGGAAAAGTTAGCCATTTTAACATATTTTCACTCTTTCCTAGGACTAAAGCTTACATTTCTGGTGTCACAGGTCATCAAATCCTGTAGGAACATCTTGTCTAGCCATATCTGGGATCATGGTGATTGTTATTGTGCTATTAAGATCAAAGCCAGCATTTCTTTCTGGAGTGACTTGAAGGAGAGAATCTACCTGTGGTCCTGGCAGGGTGAAACTTCCCCTTATTTAATAATAGGGCTGGAGGGAGCCCTTCTGGCTGTTTCCCTGTGGCTGGCCATTTCCTTTGTCTTGATTAAATGGCTGGACATTTCTATGAAATTTAGATCTACATTGGCTGGACCAATGATTCCCCTTCTGACATCTGGGACATAGACATGTATTACCTGAGCTGGGAGGCAGAATGGTGAGCCTTCTCCCTGAGTGTTATCTTGTGTCCTTTTTGATTACATTCTTTTTCAAAATGTCTTTGCTGTCCACAGTTGAAATATGATTTGTTTCTTGTTGTAATTATGGCAGCTAATAAGCTTGCTTGACAAATGCCTGACCCCACATTCTGACATGCTCAAACTATTTCCGTAATGGTACTATTTTTTCTTTGAGGCATTAGATATTTCTTATAATCAGCATTGGCATTTTCATAAGCTAATTGCTGAGTCAAAATGTCTCCTGCTGTCTCCTGTTGAATCTACTATCTCATTGTTTGAGTGAGGTGAGCTACAAAATCAGAGAATGATTCAGTTGGTTCCTGCATGCACTTACTGAAGGCTCCTTCAGGCCAAAACCGGTTTGGCTCAGTGGTAGAGCATCGGTCTGCGGACTGAAAGGTCCCGGGTTGGATTCCGGTCAGGGGCATGTACCTTGGTTGCGGGCACATCCCTGGTAGGGGGTGTACAAGAGGAAGCTGGTCGATGTTTCTCTCTCATTGACATTTCTAGCTCTCTATCTCTCTTCCTTCCTCTCTGTAAAATATCAATAAAATATATATTAAAAAATAAAATAAATAAATAAAAATAAAAGCTTCTTCAGGTTACCCTTTTGCTGGTAAAGCCCACCAGGCTTTTCTTCCATTAAGTCTAATTTGATCATATGCCTGTTGGACTTAGAGGAGCTGATTTTGGACGTCACTAAATTGTCTCTGTCCTGTGAGTATTTCAAAAGTTATTTGATCATTCTGTGTGAGATTTGAAGAAGCTTGTTCTTTTTTTTTTTTTTTTAATCAATCTTTATTGTTCATAATATTACAAAGGTTCCTCATTTCTTCCCCCCTCCACCAGGTTCCCACCCCACCCTCCACCCCCTCCCCATCCCCCATTGTCCTCATCCATAGGTGCACAGTTTATGTTCAGTCTCTTCCTCCCTCCCTTTCCTCGATAGTAAATCCCTTTTCAGATAGTAAATCAGATACTTAGCATTTTCTCATATCAATAATATCTCCACATGCCCAATGATACACTTCAGACAAAAGACATTTCCAAATAGGTCAACCAACCTCATCCAGGCCCCACCCAAGGCACTCACAGATCAACACCCCAGCGCTATACTAACTCAACACATCCAGATCTAAGCCTTCATCCCTTGATTCAGCAGACCTTCAAGTTCCCGTAAAAGTTTCCAGCCATGTCTGAGAGGCAGCCTTGGGGCGGGGGCAGGCGAGGAGCGAGCTGTTTCAGGCCTGGCTGCATCGGGCCTGGCCTCTGTTGCTCTCGTTCATACCACAACCAGCTGCTCTGGGTCTGGCCACTGCCGCTTCCAACCTAGTTGCTCTGGACTTGGCAGCCGCCGCTCCGGGCCTGGCCGCACCAGACCCGGCTGCTCTGGGCCCAGTTGCTCCGGGCCAGGCCGCTCTGAGCCTGGCTGCTCCCGGCCTGGATGCTCCGATCTTGGCTACTGCTGTTCTGGGCCTGGCTGCTCCCGAACCAGCTGCTCTGGGCCCAGCTTCTCCGGGCCCGGCCACTCCGGGTCTTGGTGTTCCTGGACTGGCCACCCTGGGCTTGGCCGCCTCTGCCTCAGGCCTGGCTGCCACTGCCCTAGGTCTGGCTGCTCCAGTGCTGGCTGTTGATGCTCTGGTTCTGGCTGCTGCTGCTCTCAGGCCTGGCTGTTGCTGCTCCAGGCCCGGCCTCCACCGCCTTGTGCCTGGCCACTCTAGGCCTGGCTGCCGCTGTTCCAACATTCTGTCCTTCTTTAAAAAAAAAAAAAAAAAAGCATTTATGTTGCAATGTTGGCTGTTGAGTTGAGTTCTGACTTAGTCTTTGATTTTTCAAGATCTTCTTTGTATTCTTTCTTAAGTAATTTTATTGTCTTTTGCTCTCACTTGATTTCTTCACATTGAGAACTTCTTTGGTTTCTTCCTCCTTGTCCTGGAAGCTCAGCAGGTTGGCCTGTGGCACCCCTTTGTTCTCCGCGGGCTCCTGCGCTTCTTCAGCCTATTGCCGGGGGCACCGCCCAGGAAGAAGCCCTCAGCCTCGGCTCCATTGCCTGCACTCAGCGGTTGAAGGCTCAGGGGCACCCCCTACCCCTGGGGTCCCCGTTGCCCAGCTCCTTGCTGGTGCCCGGCTGGCCAGTGTCCGGCAGGGGCTCCTGCTCCTCGTTGCATTCCTCCAGTCTGGGGCTTTTTTTCTCCTTCCCGCTAGGGGAGTCTAGCATCAGAGTCAACAGACTGTCCTCTGCGCGCACTGTGCTCACTGTGTGTGCGACTCTGGGGGGCCTTGCTTTTCGCCGCTCCCCCAGGACTCCACCTCTCAGCCCCATCTCCCTCTGATTAAGCCTGGGTCCCCAGGGACTGGCCCAGAATGGTGAAAGTCCGGAGTGGGGCTCAGCGCCGCTGCCACCGGAGGCTTTGTTTCTTCCCGCTAGGGCAATCCAGCATCAGAGTCAACACCCAGTCCTCTGCGCACAGCGCGCACTCGACTCCGGGGGCCCTGCCTTTCGCTGCTCCCCCAGGAATCCGCCTCACAGCCCCGTTTCTCCCTGTCCGAGCCTGGGACCCCAGGGTCTAGCCCATAACTGGGGCTCAGCGCTGCTGGTTTGGGGGTTCATCCCAGGCCGGGGGTTTTATTTCCTTTCTGCTAGGGAATGCCAGGCAGGCCCCCAGCCTTCTCCTCCTCTCTGGCTGCAACCTCTCTGCGCGCACATGTGGGTGCGCAGCATGTCTCAGTACCTTAGGCTTTTTTTCCGCTCCTCTGATTTTCCTTCTGGTTTTCTCTTTCCTTCTTGTTGTAGCATTTTCGGTCAGTCGACTACCTGTAGCTCTGGGCAATGTCCACTCTACAATTTAGTTGTATTCCATTGAAATTGTTGTGTGCTGCTGCGGTTAGGTGTCTACCCGAGCAGCCATCTTGGATCCTCCTCCTGAAGAAGCTTGTTCTTAATATTTCTCTAAAAATTCCCCTTTCCACAGCAAATAATCTCCTCCATCCAGAGTTCATGGGCCAGATAATACCAATCATAGGGTGCTAGGAATGCATTAGAAATGTTACTTATAAATTCTCTAGTAAATGGAGCATTCACACCATTCTGTATTACACTATCACATAAGGCCTTTATCATTTTACAGTCAAATCTTTCATGCTGTCCTATTATTTGATTTGGGAGTTGTGGATTAGCTATCTGTATAACAGGAAAAGCAAGTCTGTACTCCACCATCATCTTCTTTAATCCTTTTTGGATAACTCTTTGCATAGGTGATTCTATTAGTGGTGATTTAAATGTTTCAGAATCAGGACATTAAGGCCACTCCTCCAGTATATCTTCCTGCTTCTCTTTAGGAGTGGAGGGTGCAAAGAGTGGAGGTCTTTCCTCTCTGAAAAGCTCTAGCAAATGCAATACCATTTCCCACAAGTAGAAACAACATGGAGACAAATTATTCTCCTGCTGCTGAGCTTCTTTCAAGTTGTGACCTATTCTTCCCCAACATTCAATATCCTGATGCACCCTCATCAGAAAACCATAGATTATATGCTATAATAATCTGTATAAACTATAAAAGAAGATCTTCTGATACTGCAACTTCCTTACCCTTTAGCAAGCAAGCTAGAAGTCTATAAGAAAGTCCCTCCCCTTTCAATGAATTCTGCCCCGTGATGACCTTGCAGAAACAAAATAAATTACTGAAGCACTTAGGGATCCGCAGGTTTCCACAGCTTACAAGAGTTTTCCATGCAGTTTAATCTTCTACCACTGGTCCAGTGATTTTTTTCTGCTCTGGCATATACTTTTTCTCCAAGTTCCTGTTCAAGGCACCAAATATGAAGCCATGGCTACCATG